>VMDO01011799.1:0-24191 GCA_007922755.1 Pedetes capensis | reverse complement strand
CAATATATTGGATAAGTAACTGAGGTCTGAATTATCATTAATTATTAGCATGAATTTAACAACAGAAAGCCATTTATAGCAGAAAGCATACAATTTAATATAATTGACGGTTATTTCCATAGTATGCCCAATTTGACCAAATACAGAGTTTTAGCAGAGATATTTTAGCTTTGGTAATTATTTTGGGATGAATCATAAATAGTTGCCCTCAGAATCCATGATCTCTCCCCATACCTAGCATTTATATTTATATATTGAAGGTGCTAGAAAAGTAGCCCTGATAATTTTCTAATGAATTATTTCTGAGATAATAATGTACAAATGAACTAATTTAGTCATTAGAGAAACTTGTCTAGAGTCACATAGTCTGACAAAGAGTCTGGTTATATCCTAGCTTTCTTAACTGCTCCTTAAATGCTCTTTCTCCTACTCAGAGGGCAGGCAATATTTTTATATATTTCAAAATGACAATAAGTAAAGTTAAAAAGAAGTGTTCTCTCTATAAAGGAATGGATACAGACACGTCTCCCTAGTTGCTGCTTAGAATCTACAAGTTATACAAGAGGAAATGGTGTGCCCATATTTAATATTAGGTACTCATATTTTCAAAAATTTAAATTAAAATATGTAACTTCATTTAAAAATGAAAACCACAAAATAAAAAATATTAAATTAGAGTGAAATAATTCTAATTTTGAAATTTTTGAATTATTATTATCCTGAAAATTTAAAATACAAATCGAATGCCTCCTGAGACCATGTCAAATGTAATTTTCTTTGTTTCCATGATGATACACTATTAGAGGTGATACACTAGCAAAAGATACCTTTTTCTCTATTCAAACACTTGTTAAGGACATGAATTTTGGGGTACATCTTTCTACTTTTTACAATAAACTAATTGAGTGATTTTCAGTAATGCTAAGAAGAATACTATTTTAAGTGTGAAGGTGGGCGCTAGCTCTTTGTGCTACCTAAGGAACCCTTGGCAATGTAGGCCATGTTGACTATCATCAGTTTATGTCTAATTCAAGAGCATGACTGACCAGTGACCATTTTGTCTTCCTGTTACAATTGGCTACCACAGAAATGTTTCAACAATTAAACTATTAAAGTATGGAACTTCAATGCTCCTAAATAAAACACAGTGGCTTGTCTTACCACTCTTCCAAATGAAATCATGCACCAGATTGTATTAGTCATCAAAAGCATAACTGGTGATAGAACTGAAATTATTCCATTTTTGCAAAGTTAGTGAAATGGGAAGAAATTCCACTACAATTTTGTCTTTTTAAAATGTTATTGATAATCTTATTTCTCAAAATTATCAAAGCCTGTCAATTATTGAAACTGTCAAGCTTCCACATGTTACTGTCTTGTACCTTAACTTTTTCTAATATACTGTGAAACTCCATCTGAAATGTTGTCAGTGTAATACTTTATTATAAACTACTTCATGTTTCATACATCATCAATTCTCCCCTACATGATGACAATTCTTAAAGTTGTATCAACAACTCTTCTTCTCAATGCCATATTTCTCCACCTATAAGATATCTGTCTCTTGAAGTCTTCCCAGGAAACTCACACTCACCACAGGCAAAATGAAATTAATTATTTTTCACTCCTTCTCCTTTTCTAGTTTCCTTACTTCCTGACACCAGATTAGTCTAAGACAAAAAATAGAGTCATATTTGCTTCTCTCTTCTAGATCACTCTCCAAATATGAATAATAGCAAACATTGACATCAGAAATTCCCCTTTCTCCATCCTTCCAATTTAGACACAGGTATGGTCACTATGAGTAGACCTGACTTGATGGCACCTAACAACAACTACAACTTATTGTGATCCACAAATTGGCTACAAAGATTGTGATGATGATGATGTCTGTTCTTTACTGCAAGAGATGAAATTTACCGCCCCCCCCCCACACAGTATATAGCTATTTCCATGATTTGAAAACATTGTTACTCTACTGCTAAAACTATGGCATACATGTGTGAAAACATCAAAAAGAATTTGTGGGTAGAGTTAAAGCTACTAATATAATAGACTCAATAAGTGACTTAGAGTATAAATTTATTATATAGTCATGCAAGAATAATATAAAACCGAGCATAGTGGTGCACAGTTTATTGTCACCACTCAGTAGGCAGAGGCAGGAGGATCTTGAGTTCAAAAGCAACCTGGATTATAGTAGCAAGAGAGAAAAAAAAAAAAAGAAGGAGGAGCAGGGGAAAATCATGTTCCTATAACCAAATAACTGTCAAAGTAAAGGAAGAGAAAGAAGGAAGACTATTTCCCAGGTTAAAGTCCTTGTCCATTTGTTTCAAATTCCTTTAGTATTTTAGAACTAAAGAAGAGGGGTCTTAATCTTGATCATAATCATAGTAACTGATAAACCACTATCTCATGACTGTACTTTCTGGCATTCATGGTAAATACTAAATACAATACAATTTATGTTTTGTTTGTGTGTTTCTCTAGTTGTCTTTTTCTTTTTTATTGCTGGAGATTGAACCCAGAGCTCTAAGTATGGAAAGTAAATGATTTACCCCTGAGCTACAGCCACATCCCTCTGTTTATCTTCTTAACAGCCATATATCTTCCTTCTTCCCTCTCATTCTTCCTCTGGCATTCACCTGAAGCATGCTTTTCTAGAAGACTCCTTTGTCCATTATCTTTCGCTTGTCTCAATTCCTCACAGTTTTTTTCTGAAATTCCTTTGTCTCTGCTAATATTAAATAGGAGTGTGGGAGTCTATCCAAACAGATAGGGATCCATCTGAACCCATACCTTGTATAATATTTCATGTTTCTGGATGTAATGCACTAGTTCAAAAATAGACAAGCAGCAGGAATCCATTCTGGCAGTTCATGCCATGCATGCTGCTGCTTTTTGTACTGCATAGACCATTGGCTCTTCTATTAATAAATTCATAAAGTTATGAATAGTAGTGAGTGGAATTTAAATGCAGACATAGTTAAGAAGGAACAATGAAATTAAACTTTCTAGCCAGAGGGTTGAAATAGAATTTTCATCTCTTTTTTTCAAAAGGTATTGAGGATGAGAACAATGATGCACCCCTGTAATTCCAGAAACTCAGGTGACTAAGGCAGGAGGATGTCAAGTTTGAGGCCAAAGGCAGCCTGATTAACTTAGCAAGCCCCTGTCTCAAGACAAAAAAACAAAACCAAAAAAGGCTGAGGGTGAAGCCCAGTGGTAGAGCATTGCAAAGTATGTGAGAGACCCTGGGTTTAACACCCAAGTACAGCTAAATAAATAAATAAATAAATAAATAAGAAAGAGTAAAGAAATAAATATAGCTCTTGAAACTAAAACTAGTGTTAGTTGACAGTTCAGTTCATAACAAGTCTATTTCTTTGAAAATGCTTTTTATGAAATTATTCCAAAGAATATACATAAAAAGAATAATGTCCATAGCACCAAAGTTGAGATCATAGAAGAGATCAGTGTAAATTTCTTGTCTTTTAAAACGTGATTCTAAATGACTGAGAAAATGGTTAAAGTTCACAATCTGACAGAGAGATTTTCTTATTCAAATATTTCAAGAGCCATCCATTTCTCATAGAGTATCAAACTTATAAATTAAATTTGGATATGATCAAATTTTATGAAATCCAATATCTCTTATGCAAGCACACACACTTGTACATCACAAATATACACACATACTTGCCTAAATCTGAAAGAATAACGATCCCAGATCAAACTGTCATCTCCCCAATTCTGTGCCAGGCACATGAGCTACATTTTTAATCTTCTACAGTTCAGAAACATTTTCAAGAATCCTGTCCCATTTCTTCACCCAGCAGAGAAGATTGAATGGGTCTCCTAACTCTACTGATGATAAGAAGGAAAAGATAAACCAGAGAAGTCATTCTTGCCTTTAGGGATTCACCTGGCAAATTGCTGCTTAAAGAGTCCTGTCAATAAGTTAACTTCTTTACTGTCAGGAACAATTCTCTGCTGGCAGGGAGATGGACAAGATGACCTAACAGATCTTTTTTCATCTCAAGATCCAAAGTTTCTTTTCAAGGAATTGTGACTAGAAAACAGAAACAATGCTTAGGGCTTGTCTATGAAATTTTAACTTTAAAAATGCTTGTATCTTCTTTTCTTTTTTTTTTTTTTTTAGTGGACTGGTTTAAATCCTCTAGAAATAATCTTCCTTTACTCATATGTTACATTGTTGTGGAGGTTTTTTGGCAATTTTTCTTTGTTTGTTTGTTTTTAAATAATGACAATGATTAAGGGATATCCCAAGAGTTAATAATAAAGGATGGAAATTTCGTCTGGCAAACATTTTGTTTTCTAACACCCAAGTTGGTACTGGGGTATAGCTCGGTAGGTAGAGCCCTGCTCCACACTCTCTAAGGACCTGTGTTCCATCCCCAGCACCACAAAAAAACAGGAGAAAGACATGGCAATCTACTCCCTAAGCAATCCTGAAATAATTAGTCATTGAAAGCCCTATGCAGTCGCTATGAGTAGAACAAGACTGGCAACTAACAACAACATCCATGTTACCTTAAATGGAGAAATTTCCTGCTTCACGTTCTATAATATTTAGTCAGCAGATAGTTACAGTGGTGTGGTTAAAAGCAAAGACTTTACAACCAGGTTGAGTTTTGTATGTACCCCTACTATCTACTGGGCTGGGGTTTGATTCAGTTGGTAGAGTGCTGCTCTGTACTCTCTGAAGACCCGGATTCAATTCCCAACACTGCAAAAAACAGAGAAGTACGTGGCCATCCACTGCTAAACCAATCCTGAAACAAGCAGCCACTGAAAACTAGGAGTCAGAACCGACTCTATGGTTTCCAACAACCACAACAAACTTCTACCTACTAAATATGTGACCTTGGACATGTAACACTTAACTTCTCTCAGCCTGAGTATATTGTTGTTGTTAAGTGCCTTTGAGACGGTTCTGAGTAATAGTGACCCTTATAGGGTTTCCAATGGCTGACCGTTTCAGGATTGTTTTCTGGAGTGGACTGCCAAATCCTTTTGTCATTTTTGCTAGGGATCCAACCCCAGTCCTCAGAGAGTGTAGAACAGGCACCCTACCAACTGAGTTGAACTCCAGCCAGGTCTGAAACATAATCATAGTAATACACTACACTTATTCATAGGGTTTTCAGTGGCTGATTGTTTTGGGATTGCTTCGGGAGTTGGCTGCCACATTTTTCTACCATTTTTACCTCAGTATTCTCTTGTTGCTGTTAGATGCTGTCAAGTGGAGTCCGACTCATAGCGATCCTATGTACAGCAGATGGAAACACTCCCCAATTCTGTGCCAGGCACATGATCTTATTTATGTTTAAGCCCATTGTTGCTATTCATAAAGTTTTAAATGGCTGATTGTTTTTGGGAAGTGGGTTGCTGGGTCCTTCTCCCAAGCCTACAGCACCTGGTGTTCCCAAGCTGTCTCCCATTCAAGTACTAACCAGCTCCAGCATTGCTTAGCTTCCAAGATCTGATGGGATCAGACAACTGCAGGCTGAGCAGTACTTTTGCCTCAGTATATTCACCTGCAAATGTGGGATGCCTGCAGCCATACCACTGTGGAGGCCAATCTCATCAGGTCTCCAAAGCTAAGCAGGGATGGCCTGGTTAGTGCTTGGACGGGATACCACCTGGGAACACCAGGAGCTGTAGGCTTGGGAGAAGGACACGGCAACCCACTCCCCCAAAACATTCAGCCATTGAAAGCCCTATGAATAGCAGAAAAACACTAACAATAGTCTTTCCTCTGTTGTATGTAGGGTCACTATGAGTTGGACACCTATTCGATGGTACTTATCAACAACAAATGTGGGATAATAGTAGCTCCTACCTTATGTGGCTGTTGTGAGAACTGAGTTAATATATGTAAAGCAAACTGGGCTCTCTGGAGTTCACTTGTAATCCCAGCAGCAGCAAAGGGATTTAGAATGTAAGGTCAGTGTCAATCTCAGCAACCTAAAGAGATCCTGTCTAAAAAAACAAAATATAAATAAAAAAGGGACCAAGGGTACAACTCAGTGGTAGAGCTCTTACCTAGTACACACAAGGCCCTCCTTTCAGTCCCTGAGAGAAAGTGAGTGAGAAAGAGAGAGAGAGAGAGAGAGAGAGAGAGAGAGAGAGAGAGAAGGAATGAGTATACCTGGCGCATGTCAATTATTGTGTGCTTGTTACTATTGCTGCTGTGGTGATGAGATTATTATGGCAGTTCTTGTTAAATGCTTTATTCTTAAGAATATCAAAGTACTCTCCAATTACATATGTTCCATAAAATCATTTTCAGACACTTAAGGACTGCACATTTGGTAGTTTTCTCATTATCCTTGCTAAATTAGGATGGTAATGTTGATTGATATATGAAACTTACAAAATCATAGAGGAGTTTGAAATACAAACAATAAAATTATGTTGCATGTATAAGAAAACTGATAATTGTATGCCACAGTTACTTTTCTTAAATCATGGTACTTCTCAAGTAGTACGGGTAGAGTTGCTAAAGCTATCTATATAGTATATGCTGAGAACAAACAAGAACCAATTGTTTGTTTGTTTTGTAGTATTGGGAGGTTGAATCCAGGGTTTCACGTGTACATAGAAAATATTCCACCACTGAGATGCACCCTCTGCCTCCTTTTTCTTTTATTTGGAGGTAGGATCTCACTAGATTGAGATTCCCCCTGCCTCAGCCTCCTGAGTCACTGGGATTACAGGGGTGCACCACAGTGCCTGGCTTAAATTGTTCTTTAAAGAGGTTATATTTTTGAGGTGTTTCATAGATGCATGTTCATTAGATTGATGCATTATTTGTAATGAGTCACAAAAATTTTCCCCATTCCTAGTACGTAACTTAAATTCAGTTGACCACTAAAACCAACACTTTACTATCTCTATGAGCTTTTCCTCACTGGCTCTAATAGGAATGTGATTTCTATTGCATTCTCAGAGCTTACAAATCCCCAGATGCACAACTTATTTTTGATATTATCTTTTTAGGAATGGAGTAGTTATAAGCTAGACTATGAGCTACTTATAAATAGCAACAGCATCTCCTTATGACTGGTACTTCACTTAACACAATGCCTGATATAGAATAGGTTTCCAATAAATTCTTGTTGAATGAATGAATAAGCAAATACCAACTGTCACTCAAAATTGATTTTCAAAAGTACTTATTCCCTCAATATGATGATGATATGGTATTCTGTCCTCACACCTTTTATTAGTAAAACAGAAAAAAGGGAAGTGGTAGCGCATTGCTTAGTAAATATGAATTTATGTTGCACAATTGGAATTTGACTTTCAAGTTCTGTAGTCACATTTTCAGTGTATAAAAATATCTACCTAATCTTGGAAATAAATTTTGTTGCTGCCATATAATTTTGTGTTATAAAAACCTTCATTGAAATGATTGAATCAGAGATCTGGGTACATATGGACAAAGTCAAAATGTTATTTAAAGTATTTCATGGCACCTACACTATGGCAAATGTGTAATTTGAATATTTTCACTGCATTTGCTATATTACAAATGACGAAGGGCTTAGTATAGCTTATAATTATTTTGTTTATATATTTGAAGGCTAACATTCTACTAAAATTCTTTGCATTCTTTTAGTACTTCTTTCCCTTTTCTTGCAACCATGGAAAGTATGGTCTCCTGAAGGTGCAGATAACAAGCATACGTCTTTACATGCTGTCTTCTCTGGGAAGAAAGTAACTCACAAAAACGGTAGTGCTTGGATGAGGGCACTGAAGTTGAAAATTCTGTGCATAGAAAAGTCTTTCTAGCTCAGATATTTCAGAGAGAAAAAAATGAGAGAATTTCTCCTATTTTTGTCCCTAAGTAAATAAAGTTACAATGACAGTCACCTAATATAATAGCTGCTCATATACCTGTCATAGGTACATCTTCCTGCTGTATGTTTTCTTCATTTTTATTCTTTTTAATATTCTTTCTTAGCCTCTCATTTCTATTGATATCTATTGAAAAGTACACAATTACAATTTTAGCATTAAATTTTTCTCTAATACTGCTTATCTCATTTTCCTTTCATTGATCCAAAGCTATGTGCCAAGTCAATGGGGCAAAGTGAGTTTAATTCTTCCCTTGGCTTGGTTACCTTCCTTATTCATTAAGCAGCAGCAAAGAGAAAATACCTTGATCCCCTTTTGATAAAATTAGATGACTAATTCTTAAGATGATCTGCTTATTATTAATTCTGTTCAACTTTTCATCCTTTCCTCCATTCTTACCATATTCCACTCCACTCCTCAAAAAGTTAGCCACAGCAAAAGTGGGACATCTGCTCAGAAAAACATTTAGATTGCTAATAATTCTTTATAACATCTGTTATACTACTACCGAACAGTTGTTGTTTCTTTAAGGAGGCTCAAGGGACAAGACCTATGTCACCTTAATAGTGGGTACTTTTTGAAAGTAGTAAGCCCTATGCCTTTGGGAGCCATCCAGAGTGCTATTGTTAAATACATAAACTCAATGTTTCCAGTCTTACATTTTTTTTCTTTGTCCATTCCAGTCTTTCTGAATAGAGTATTTTGTGTTTGGCTATTGTAATATTTGAAATATTTGATATATTTTTTTGTCTTCTCATTCTATTATTTGTTACAGTTGCACTTTTAAAGAGAAAAGCTATTAAGCACAAAACATATCTTATATCTCTTATTGAATTGAATATGAACCTTTTATAAAAAAATTCAAACAGGCTTTGATACCAACAACTCAATCTGTATGATAATTCACAATAAGGAAATGAATTGAGATGGGCTGGGCTCAATTATTTTATTTTACTTTTAGCAAACATATGTGCACTTACAAATAATTTGCAGGGAAACAAATTTTAGAAATTTCTTTTTAGTATTGCTTCCCAGAATATCCTGAAAATACTCTCCTGTTTCCATGCTATTAAAAAAAGAACATGTTTATCACACATTCACACCATAGAAGTTAACATTTACTGGTGAGACAAGATGTGGTTCACAAAAACATTAGTCTTCTATTAATTCAACAGAGTGGTAAAATACTCACAAGAAATTTTAGAAAATCTATCTTGGCCATAAGGAAACTGAAACAGACCTTGAAACAAGTAGAAGATGAGGATTGTGTTTTGCTAATTCATTTTCTATTTAATTTCAGATTTAGCAAAATCTAATATGTAAGGGAGTTGTAGTTGTCACTTCACTTTTATCAGTTAATCTTTTCCATATATATATATATATATATATGATTGTGTAACAGGTAATAGATAGTTTTTTTATATTCTGAGTTTTCTTGCTATTTCCCATTGTCTTTAATCTGCTAAAAGCCCTATTGCAACCTCTGGTGGATGAATCAATTATGATACTGAGGAAAATGCACTAACATTTCTATAGAAATTTGTATATCTATAAAGAATATTTTATTTTGCATAACAAATCAATATTCCAAGATCAATGACATAAATTGGAGATTATTTTTCCTCTGACACCTTGAGGCAAATATTACATTTTAAAATCACCTTATAAAAATTCAAGTTTAATACAACAACAATCAAAGTTATTCCACTTTTGACTTTTCAGTTAGATTTAACTAGTTTTAGTATAAGTCCTATGGTATGTTAGACATATTGCTACAGAGTTTATTCATAAAAATAAATCATTTATAATTTGTTAAACCAATTAAATGAGAGTAAATCTAGTTACAAATTTTCTCTGGAATGTATTATGCAAATTTATGTCAAGGCACAGGATTAAATAAATATTTTTGGTTCTTTTTTTTTCCTAAATGTTCAGAAACTGATATAATATTATTTGATTAAAAAGTCTTTATATTAAAAAATCACACATAACAGATGTTAATTGGCATAAAAGAAATAAATAATACTGGTTAGGCAGACTATGCATTCATGTAAAAAGCCAAATTAGAATGGACTAAAATATAAACCAAAATATGACAGCTAGTATTCCTTTGGCTAATTCTAGGTCCAAGATTCCTTATCTCATAGACAATTACGTTCTTCAAATACATTAAAATTTTCCTTCATAATTGAGTTTTGATTCATGTGTATAAAATGAGATCCTATATTGAAGTTTAAACATTGAGACATTTAAATATATCAGCCTTTTAATTTTTAATTTAAAAAATATAATTGTAGCAGGACATAGTGGTGCACTCTTTTAATCCCAGCCTTTGAGAGGCTGAGGCAGGAGCACGAAGAGTTCAAGACCAACCTGGGTTGCATAATAACAAGACACTACCTCAAAAAAAAAGGGGAAAAAATGAAAGAAAAAAGAAAATATTTTTGAATTAAACTTTTGCATTAGACTTTTGAAATAAAATATGTAAATATTACTTTGAAGTCTTTTCCTTATCTCTTGACACATACTTTAGTCCAAGACAATTGTGTTTTCTATTCAGTGAAGTGTTTCAGATCAAATCTAAAATACTGTGAAGAAGCCAAAGGCGTCTGATTCTATCTCAAACTCTATCAATCAAGGAGTTTTAAAAATCATGACTTTATTTCACCATATCTAAAGCTTGTTTGACTTCCTTCCTTGTTGCCTTTTCATTTCATAGTTTAACATCTGTAAAATGTATATGTATCTGCATTTGAGTTCTAATCACAATATAAATGATATTATCTTTATTTCTCTGTGAACAACACCAAAAATGATACATCTTAATATAATGCTATCTTGAGATCAATAAACATGTTACATATCTGTTATATACCAAACAAAATATTGGATTTAGGAATCACCCAATGGTGGAATATCCTAGTATTCCTTCTTCAGCAACAGTTAACAACTGATGTCCTTTATGCTTCCTAAGCTCACTAAACATTTTAAGATGATTATTTTCTTCTTTATTATGTCCACTCAGACAATTCTCTAAATTACATATTTAAAAGCAAAAACAGTGACCTTAAAGGGCAGAAACCAGAGATCATATCTACTAGTTCATGAGATCACAATACTCGGTAATCCATGGACCATGGAGTGGGAGATAGTCAAGTATATTTTTACAGTGTGACATCTAAAATCATCTAACATATTCCCTGGTGTTATTTTATTATGTAAATAGATTTTCCCCATATGTTTTATTTATTTATTTATTTATTTATTTATTTCATTTTATTTTATTTTATTTTTGTGGTACTGAGAGTTGAACCCAGGGCCTCGTGCTTGCCTGCTTTGCCAGTGCTGTACCACTGAGCTGCACCCTCAGCCCATTTTCTTTTTACTTTTTGGGACAGGGTCTCGCTAAATTATGCAGACTGCCTCTGATCTTGAACTTGCGATCCTCCTGCCTCTGCCTCCCGAGTTGCTGGGATTACAGGCATGTGCCACTGTGCCTGGGTCTCCTCATATATTTTAAACTTAAAAAACCTCCTACCCAGTCAGGAAAACTTTCCTTGTGTATAAATGTAAGATTGTGTCAGGCCTTACAGGGCAACATTTATGATTGAGACCTTTGTGTTATTTTCTTTGAGCTTCTGCACATTCATCAAGCAAAGCATCAACTCTATGGCCTTAGGAACTACCTTGTCTTTCTTGCCATTGCTATCATTGGGGAAAAAAAATGGAAAAAAACACAAAGTTATATAAGTAATGAAGCCTTATGCCTGTTTTGTGTTCAGAACTCAGTAGCATAAAAAGATCTGTTGGGGTAAATCTTTCCAGAAAACCTAACATCAGCAGGAATGACAAGAGTGCCATCCATTATCCCATTTTTAATTCAGGAGGCAAGGAATTGAAATTGTCAAGGTAATGCATGACTTTTTTGAACATACATGTCTTTGTGTTCCAGGAAGATGGCATGTCTTTTCATTTAGCACCACTCAGGATGTCATGGTGGTGAGGCTCAGCACCTAGCAATGTCTGGTCTTGCTAGCTAAATGTCAGGTGCTCCATCTCACAGGGTATGTATGCATTTGTATGTGCTTACAACCTCACCGTAAACATAGAATATTGTCCATTTTGCCTGCAATAAACACATAGCACACAAAGCATAGTTACTTCATCTACTTGAACACAAAGCAAGCAAAAACAATTAAATTGTGTGTCCTTTTAATATTCCAACTCTTTAGAAAGGTCAAGATCATTATACATTTTTCTTGGACTATTTAAATCATTGTTCCCATTTACAAGGTTGCCTTCATTATCATGCAGAAATAAAGTGATTGAAAAAAATTATGGAAAGAAGCTGTCTTCAAAATATTTATTAGTGAAGAGACTTAGTAATATTCATTATCATCATAAAAACTGGGGAGTTTTTTTTAGTAGAACTTATATTTAAATAGGTTAGTCATAGTCTCAAAATATAGTATGAAAGAGATACTGACATTGGCAAGGAATAAAGGAACAGGAAAAAAGAAAATGCTACTAAGCCACTTTCTTTATCTGCATTTATTATATTTGATCCTGAAATTTTGTTGAAAACACAGTTTGATTCTCAAGGAATGCATATTAGCAAGAAGGGATAAATAATCAATACTATTTCATTTAAATTTAAAGTTAGCCTGCTCTATGTCTTTATTCACACAAGTGCCAGGGAGGAGGGGAAAAAGCAAAGGCCAGTTCTTAAGCCAATCAAACGTTTTACTCCCACCTTGTGGCAGCCTAGGTGCATGGCTAGTTTTTCAAATATGAGCCCTCAGAATTTTGGTGGAAAATAACTTATGTCCTAACCACTGATGAAAATAAGATTGGTTAGGAAGAGACTTGTGAGCACCCAATGCTGAGGTCTGTGATGCAGGGCTTTTGCAGCATGCAAATCAGCAGTGTTAACAGTGCTACAGAATAAACGGGCTTCTTTCCTTTCCTTGAGCTTAGACGTAGACATTGAAGAAATGTTTGTAGTCGTGTCTTTTTAACCAACTGTATGTACTAACTAGGCCTGTACAACACAATTCAAAATGATTTTAAATATCAAAATTATTTCCCAAGTGTTACCAAAAGCATACCTTCTCTTTCATCAAACTTGAGTGCTTAGGAATTTTCATTCTCTTTCCTTTTTGTTTTGTTTCTGTGAACTGAGAAATATAAAGAAAAAAGTACCTTTGAATGACAAGTCAGAAAAATAAATTTGAGATTTTTTTTAACATTGTTAGTCTAAAGATAGTCTGCTCCTTACTACCCCACATCTTACTACCCCAAAGTACCAGACAAAACTACCTGTGAGATTTTTTTCACAATCTCCCTAATTGTGTTTCACATACATCTTTATTTGAAAGGAAATTCAGCTCCTCCCAGATAGAACAGAATAAAGGCATCTTCATTTCAGGACAAAACAAGCTTGGAACCAGGGACTCTTTCTCCAGTACTACAGCCCAGGTCTGAGGTTCAGCTCAGTTGATAAAGTGCTCTTTATCAACTGTGTGCTCTTGAGGCCCTTGTATTTGCTCCACAGCACTGCAAAAATGGCAGAAGGACCTGGGAGCCCACTCCTGAAACAATTCCCCAAACAATCAGCCATCGAAAAACCCTGTGATTAACAGAGAAGCACTGACATAGTGCCGGGCATGGAACAGTGTCTGGGAGTGTTTTGTTCCATTGTACACAGGGTTGCTATGAGTCAGACCTGACTCGAATGCACCTAAAAACAACAACTGCCCAAGTCAGATTTAAAGGCATCTGTAACATTCCACCCCTTTGTTTTTCATCATTGGCTGGCAATTTCTGGAGACAATCAACTTCTTATTTTTCAAATGCATTCTCCAACAAAAATTGTGCTAGGCTCAATCTAATTTAACAAATGATTAGTAGGCTCTGCCTGAGGGTTTAGTTGCCTTTACATTCACACTTATCATGTTGATTTCAGGGGAGTACAGTCAAATGCATTTTATTTCTTCACAAATATTGGAAACTATGAGTAAGGAGTTGCCTAATTTATGAAACGGAATTTCTAATGACTTAAAGTTGGGTATTCTCTTTCCAAAAGCACGCCAAAACCTCTATTTGATATCTTTTTTTTAAAGTTTGTGAGGTATAAAATGATACAGATACAATTTTTTATGATTTTAATTTTTTGAGATTACAGCTAATAAATTGTGATTTCAGTACATTTCAATTCCGAATGTCCAAATTACATAACAAGAGAAGTTTGTTTTTCATTCAGATGTCTACAATTTTATCCTTAAAAAAGAAATAATAGAAGATTTTCTCACTAGCTAATGGTGTTTCTTGCTATCTAATTTGTTGTAAAATTGCAAAAAAAAATTCACTCAAATCAACATGATTACACAAACAATATTTTCTTTAAGTACAATTGTAAGCACTTTAAAATACTTAAAAGGATGTTGAAAGCTATGCCACCAGCATTACAAACATCAGCAGGGCCACCCATGGTAGACAAGTTTCAGCTGAGATTCCAGACTAAGACAGACTAGGGAGAAGGACATGGCAGCCCATTCCCCAAACAATTAGCCATTGAAAATCCTATGAATAGAAGAGAAAACTCATTGTATACCTTAAAAGGGTTAATTGTATAGTGTGTGAATTCTGTCTCAACATATGGAGCTCAAAGGAGAGAAGCATAGAAAAGGAGCCAATGAGATCAGACTTTGGACTGCTGAAATGGCCAGAATTTATAAGATAGGGTATAGGAGGAGAGGGAACAGAAAACAGATATAGGAAGCAGAAATCAGGTTGGGGCTTTACCCTAGGTTCTTCCTTATTCAAGGGCTGAGTCAAGTATGCATCAGGCATGATTATGTGACATCTAACTAAGTGTATCTACAATGTGGTAAAAGTTGAACAGAGATATCCAACAATGCACAGTGCTCAAGAATGTTGTTGGAACTGTAGCCCAGCCAGGGTAAAGAGACCTTGATGAGCATTTCAGGCATTTGAGACCCCAGAATAGACAATTTTAAGATTGAGAACAACACCCTAAAATAAAGGTCAAACCTTTAAGATTAAGGGCAAAAACAAAAGAGAATGATTCAATATAGCATTAAAATCAAGCCTAACCTGATGAAGGGAGTTGTTCAGTAATTTAATTGCTTATCAAATCAAAATTCAACACTTACTAAAGAAAAAGTAATTGAGATTGTCCACAAAATATTATCCACAATATTTGTTGTTGTTGTTAAGTACCATAGAGTCAATGTCCAATTCATAGCTACTCTATGTACAACAGGTAAAACACTACGGTCAGTGCTTTTAGCATTTTCAATGGCAGATTGATTTTTGGGAGTGGGTTGATGGGTCCTTCTCCCAAGCCTACAGCAGCACCTGGTGTTCCCAGGCTGTCTCTCATCCAAGTACTAACCATGCCTGACTCTGCTTCACTTCCAAGATCTGACAGGATTGAATGCCATAGTGCTACAGCTGCAGGCCCACAATGTTTAGTAAACAGTAAAAATTACTATAACATAAAGAAGTGAAAATATGATTCATGAGCAAAAAAAAAAAAAAAAAAAAAACCAAAAATCAAAAAACATGGTCTGGAGTATAGAGTAAAATACACAACTGATCATGCAAAATGACCCACAGAATGGATTTAGCACATAAGGAACTTAAAGCAATTGTATCTACACCATGTAACAAATTACCTTCATGAGGCCTTACTATTTCCCTGTCTCTTCTTTCTTTTTTTCTTTATTCTTCCTCTTTGTTGATAAATGTTGGTGGAGTACAGAGTAATAAGGCATTTTCTATTTCCACTGTGCAACTATGACATCACTTTTGGTTACACTTTCCTCTACTACAAAGTTTATGGAACTTTTTGATTAATATATAGTAAAACTCATATGCAGTTATGGGTTATATTCCCCTATTTTTTCCCATGTATTCATGAGGTTGCATCATTTGCTTTGAAATTATCTTCTCCCTCTTTATCCTTGTACATTATTTCCCCTCCTCTTCCTGCCTTCCTGTATTTTGATATCTAACATGTTTTAAAATAAGGGAGTCAGGAACAGGAAACAGGAGAAGATTGCTGAGGGGTATAGGGTTTCTTTGGGGGCTAGATGAAAAATTTCTGGAATTAATGATGATTGTTACACAACTTTGTGAATATACAAAAACCCAATGAATTGTATACTTTTAAAATGTGGTTTTTATGGTATGTGAATTATATCTCAGTTTTTAAAAATACTTAAAAAGAGAAGAAACTCTGTACCAGATCAAAAATTATATTAGTTTTAAAACACCATTCACATAGTTATTCAACATTTCAAGTCAAAGAGGTATGGGGTCAAATACATATCCCAGAGGCTCACAATGGACTTTATTTCACTGCAATACTAACTCCTACAAATTAATTTCCCAATTCCAAAAGTATATATCAAAAGATCTTGTCACTAACATTTTTTGAGAAAGAAGAAAAAATATATACTTCATATATTCTTTCTTATCACTCGTTTCTTGTGTGTGTGGAGAGGAGTTTTGTGTTTTTGTTTTGTTTTGTTTTGTTTTGTTTCTCTACAAAGCTGTTACTTGGAGGTAGTTGAGAGTCAGCTCTGTATAAATCCTCACACTCTCCCCCTGCATCCTTATCTGAATGTCTCATCTGGGAGAATTTGAGTATTGTTTATCAATGTTTCATTCCTAACTTACTGCATGTTAAACCAGTCTGCTATCCCCACAGAAGGGAAGCCATAGTAATAAACGAAGCCAGAATTCCTTACTCCTCATCTGGCAGAAGTCATTAGTTTTCTTAGAGGAGGTATTTACAACATTGTGTTCCAATCTTGAATTTCTTTCGTTTCTCAAGCCTTCTTTCTTTCTTTCATTGTGAACATTTTTTCTGCATTTACTATACTATTATGACCATTTAGAGTTATATCCTGGGTATTTTCAAAATGACAAGAAGCATTCCTTTGCTTTTAGACAAAAATGCACTAAGAAGTTTGACAAATATTGAAGTTGCTAGTATATCAACACTGCTTAGAAAAATATATTTGCCTTTTCCCAATTATATTAAGTTTATTGACCAAACAATAATAATAAAGTCTTTAAATTATAATACTTTATATTTATAAATAATTCAAAATTTATTTTAAAAATCTGTTGTTTCAGAATACAAAATTTAACTGAGTGAGCAGGATGAGTATTTCTCCTGTTAAATCAGGGCACAAATGGGCTTCCCACTACCTAAGTGCACAGACCTCTGCCTCAGTCTTCCTATGGTGGCTGAGTGCAGCTCTGCTCAATTCACTCCTGCCTCAGTTCCTCTTCATCTGTCAGTTGTCAAATTTTCTGAAGAACATTCTTATGGTACCAACAAAGGGAAAATGTTTTTGTTTGGGTATCTGTAATGCATGGGGGCCTTCACAATGGAGGCTCAGGGAAGAAAGCCTCTACCCTAAGATAAGGATGGTCCTGGTCTTGAGAGTGGCTATCAATTAGTAAACCCTATTAAGGAATGGGATACTAGTATATAAGAGAAATTGAATATATAGTGATATACAGTTCTCTTAAAAATATCTACTAGTGGTATTGTTGGCGTAAAGATATACACATTAACTTTTAAGACAAGCCAGTGTGCACAGGTTCAGACTCATTAAGCATTCTTTAAAAATATTTTATTACTTTTATTTTTCCTTTCTCTTGGACACTTAAATTTTTTTCTATTTAATTAAATTAATTTTAGCTTATGGATTAAAAACATAAGAATTATATGAATTAACAGTATAACATGATATATTGATATATGTGCACATTGTATAGTGCTAATATTGGGTTAGGAATATCTACCCTCTCAAAAATATATCATTTCATTTATTTATGGTGAAAATCATCAAAATCATTTCTTTTACTTAAATTTATTAGAATCTTCTTGGTTAAATGTATCATTTTGCTTCTCTTTATGTGAGTTTTCTATTTTCTAAAATGAGTTGATTAAGGATAATTTCTAAACATTTCTTTTGGCAAATTTCTGAAGACCTTTGATATTAAACAATTGTAGGCAAAACATTATTAGACCTTGTGTTTTTCTGGAACCAAGTGCCTTCACAAATTGAATAGGGGAACCTGGATTTAATAAGAGGCAGATTATGAAGTCTCCTTACCCTGTGACTTTTAACTGGATGCATGTATGAAATATGCTGGGAGGTCCATTCCATGCTTTCATAACTTATTAAGATGAAAAGGCCACATAGAAACACACAAACACACACACATACACATGCACACACACACACACAAAAAAAAAAACAGCCAGAAAGATAGACATACAAACACACAGATATCATACTTTTAATCTAGAGGTATTACGAATTTTTATAGATAAATACTGTGGTGTGGCAAGGCACAGTGGAGCAGGCCTATAATCCTACTTCGCAGGCTGAGGTACGATGATCACCAGTTGAAGATCAGAAGCAGTCTGTGCAATTGAGTGAGACCCTGCCTCAAGATTTAAAAAAATGGGAAAAAAAAAAAAAAGAGTGCAGGGGTGTAGTTCAGTGGTGGAGCACTTTTCTTGCATATGTAAAGTGAGGATCTGGGTCCAACCCCAAAATACTGTAAAAAAAAAAAACAAAACACCACAACTATATTTCAGATACACCATAGGCTTTTGTTGTTGTTAGGTGCCGTCAACTCCTGTCCAACTCATAGAGACCCTCATAGGGTTTTCAATGTTTTATTGTTTCAGGATTGCCTCAGGAGTGGATTGCCATTTTTACAGTGCTGGAAATTGAACCCAGGACCTCAGAGACTAAAGAGCGGTGCTCTACCAACTGAGCTAAATCCCAGCCCATCGTAGCCTTAGTTTCTTCAATTTCTAGCAAGTTCATTTTGAAATATTGTATCTAGATGAGTCACTTTACTTTTTGTAGAATAATTCATTCTGAATAATAGGTTATTCAAAAAATAATTGAGATAGACATGAGATTTATAGCTTAAAACGTAACTCTTCCTAAACTTATTCAACCTTATTAAAAATATTTTAATGTTTGTTATTATTTTTTTCTAACTAAAATTTAAGAAGTGAATATCTTGTTTAGGCATGTTACTTTCAACATATAAGAAAAAAATACTTTCACTGTTACAAATTGCTAGATTATATTTGGAACTTACAAGAGTAAACTGAAAGTTATTGTAGAGAGTGACAAGGTTTTAGTAAATATATAATGCAGGTTTGTTTGAAAGGTTTTGAAGAAGAGCATGTAAATGAACCTGGTGCACACAGGGTCATGATGATTTGGTGCAGGTGAAGTAACATTCTACCAACTCTGTTTTTAAAGAACACTCATATTTTTTGTTGGACACAATTCTGTTCTGAAATCTTGCTTTCAAAAACAAAAACAAAAACAAAATATAAACAACAGAGCTTATCAATTTTAATGATAACATGCTTATTTTTATGCAATGATGTGAAGTATGGAATGTGCTGAATCTTGTAAAGTTCC
This sequence comes from Pedetes capensis, assembly GCA_007922755.1. Classification (NCBI taxonomy): domain Eukaryota; kingdom Metazoa; phylum Chordata; class Mammalia; order Rodentia; family Pedetidae; genus Pedetes; species Pedetes capensis. Next base: position 4,803 of record VMDO01011799.1, on the reverse strand, counting down.
TCAACAGAATGTCACAACTATTTTTGAGCCTCTAACATTTAAAAACATTTTATTAAGATCAACATAGAAATAAAAAGATGCTCAATATTTGCAGTGCAAAACTTTGTCTACATAAGCCAAGTAAAGACTTAAGTAAAATGTATGTCCAGATAATTTGATGGAAGGAGAAATCCTTTCTGTGATTACTCTACTATAAATACATAGCACTTTGACCCACTGAGGACCACAACCATCAGAGTTATCTCAGACTGAAACAGAACACTGTGGGAGACCTGAAAAGGCAATTGAAACCACAGTGGGGAAACTTGTTATTGGATTTTTGAAAATCTCTCATGCCTCGTGACATACTAGCTTCTGAGAAGGTCAGCCTTGTTGAGGAGTAGATACTTTAATAACAAGTATCTCTTCATAACAAACTTCACTTGATATAGTAATTGGCTTCACATTGGTGAGGTTTTTATTATTGTGGATTTTCATCAGCACTTCACCCAACATCCTAACTTGCCACCAGATAATGCCTAGTGAGTATCACAGAACCTGAGATTTTAAAGTGAGATATGCTGTATATACTTCTGTTACGGAACCATTCCCAATACATAAATATGATGAAAAGAACCTTATAAAATGATTATATTTGACCCTTGCAGTGGTTATCTCAGTATCTCTGTGTTACTGGCAAAGAATTCATCGTCCTCTGAGGCATCTTCATAAGTGATTGTGAACTCCTACAAAACTGAACTGAGACTTCTACTTTCTGTAAAACCCCTTGTGAAAAACTGCCACCCTTTCCAGTGTAAACCAGTTTTGATCCATTTTCTTTATAATGTCATTTATATATTCATATAAATTAGAAATTAAACTATTCCTTTTGACGAGATTAGAAAGACAAGCAATTGTGAAGTTGAATTATAATGGCACACTTTCTTTTTCTTTTTTTTTTCTTTTCTTTTCTTTTCTTTTTTTTTTTAGTACTGGGAGTTGAACCCAGGGCCTCGAGCTTGCATGCTCTGCAAGTGCTGTACCACTGAGCTGCACCTTCAGCCCATGTTTTTACTTTTATATTTTGATACAGGGTCTCCCTAAATTATGCAGACCACCTCTGGTCTCGAACTTGCAATCCTCCTGCCTCTGCCTCCACAGTCACTGGGATTACAGGGGTGTGCCACCTGGAGTGTGCCCAGCTGTCACACTGTTTTTTCATATGGAATATCTCTTGTTCAGACTCCCCACACAACTCAGGAGAGAGAGAACACTGTTTAAAGAAATAAAACAGAAACACAACAAGGCCGGGCAGCAAAATATCAAGCAGGATCCTTTTCCTTACACTATTAAATAAAAAGTATCTAATATATCTTATAAAATGTTTTTCCTCTGTTAAGGTTAGTTGAAATAACTGCAGCACTGTTGGTACTAAGGTAGCTTTGACATCAAACCAACTTAGGGTAAGAAAGGGTTTGGTGCAATCTAAGACTTTTTAAGATAAAAAGGCTAAAAGATGGCCTTTATTGGCAATTAATATTAAATTAATATTAAAATAAGCAACACACAAAGAAAAAAATTCTTAGAATTCAACAGAGCATTGAGTAAAAATAAAATGAAATTGGTTTTCCTTCTAATGGTGGCATGTATTTTGTTAATATTTATAGTGCTGTAAGATTAGTATTTATATTGTCATTGTTATTAGGTGCCATTGAGTTGGGTGCAACTCATATCAACCCTCTTAGGGTTTTCAATGGCTGATTGTTTCAGGATTGTTTCAGGAGTGGACTGCCACATCCTTCTCCCATTTTTGGGGTGCTGGGGATCAAACTCAGATCCTCAGAATGTGTGGAGCAGCATTCTATCAACTGAGCTAAACCCCAGCCGTAATATTTATGTAGAAAAAGTGAATATCATCATTCCTCTTTATTATAAATGTTCTCCCATGTGAAAATCTAAATCTGTACCAATGATAATCCTGTATACTACCCAAATGCTACACTAGAATGGAAAAAGACATTACCATTTATTAAGCACCTATTATGTTCACAGCCTGCAGCTGTAGCCCTGTGGCATCCGATCCCGTCAGATCTCGGAAGCTAAGCAGGGTCGGGCCTGGTTAGTACCTGGATGGGAGACCGCCTGGGAACACCAGATGCTGTAGGCAAGGACCTGGCAACCCCCTCCCAAAAATCAATCTGCCATTGAAAACCCTATGAACAGCAGAGAAGCACGGACAATAGTGTTTCCCCTGTTGTACAGAGGGTCGCTATGAGTCAAATACCGACTCGATGGCATCTAACAACAACAACAACATTATGTTCACAAATTTCAACAATCAACTATTTCAATCTTCCCAGCTACATAAGATGTGGTCATTGTTGTCCTCTTACATATTGTAAAAGACTTACACAATACATATGTGTGTACACACATCTATTCATATATACCAGTATTTACTGGGTTGCCAAAAATGTATACACATTTTAAAAGTTAGTATATGTGCATTACTTTTCAGAATTAGTTAAATTATGGTAGCAATGTGTAATATGACTTTCACTCAAAAATGGTATTAATCAAGTGAATGTTAGCCAATGCTAATGCCACTAGGCAACTGGCAGGACAGTTAAATAAAATAGCTTCTTGTCACTCAAGAAGTACAAGAACATTCTTTTTTTTTTTTTTTTTTTTTTTTTGGCAGTACTGGGGGTTGAATCCAGGGCTTTGCGCTTGCATGCTTTGCAAGTGCTGGACCACTGAGCTGCACCGCCAGCCCATTTTTTGTTTACTTTTTTGAGACAGGGTCTCGCCAAATTACACAGACTACCTCTGTTCTTGAACTTGCCATCCTTCTTCCTCTGCCTCCTGATTCTCTGGGATTACAGGTGTGTGCCACCTCACCTGGCAAGAAGTAAAAGAACTTTCTGAAGTGGTGTTTGAAATTCAAGAATGTTGTGGAAGTACAAAGACAATGGAGGCATAAGTTTGCAATAGAACCTCCAAAACGCCTAACAATTGGGTGCATCTATGGTACATTTGAAATGCATGGTACTGTGTGTGATGTGCACAAGGGAAGATTTAGGAGGCCTCATGAAGAAAAAGCCCTGCTTTTCTCTATGGTAACCAATTTGAGCACCTCACAACTGCAAAAGTCAAATGTGACTTGTATTCATCTTTTGTTATCGGTATATATTGAATATGTCAGTTTTTTCCTTTGCTAAAATAAAATATGTATACATGTTTTCACCCTTTGAATACACACATAGACATGCGCACAGACACACACACACACACACACACACACACACATTGTGATAAAACATGGTGAATGCTGCTGCAAAATGCTACCCAACAGAAAGGTGGGGAAAGAGATTTCATATGGGAAATGGCAAGCAGAGTTGAAACAGTAACAGTACCTGACAAGTTTCAACTAGTTTCATGCAGTCAGTTTAGCATGTAGTAAAATTGAGAAAAGATGCGTTGGAAAGTGGCCCTAAATCACAGACCTTGGAACAATGCTGCTAGTACCACTGCTGTTGTTGATAGATGCCTTGAAGATGGTCTGACTAATAGAGATCCTACGTACAACAGACGAAAGACTATCTAACACTGTGCCATGCCCAGCACTATTTTCAGTAGTTCTCTGTTATTCATAGACTTTTCAATGGTTGATTCAGGACTGGGCTGTCAGATCCTTCTCCAAAGCTTACAGCACCCAGTATTGCCAGGCAATCTCCTATCCAAGTACTAACCAGACCTGACCCTTCGTAGCTTCTGAGATCAGGTGGGATGAGACACTGGGATGGCGTGGGCCGCACCTGGCAATTTCTGTCAAATAAGCACTAAGATGTGTCGCATCTACCTTACTCACTGGATCTGGCACGTGCAACTTCTGGCTCTTCTCCAAACACACAATGACCACCAAAGGTAAATGTTTTCAATCAGTTCAGGACATCAAGGCAGCCATGACAGGGCAACAAAAGACATGTACACAAGAGGACTTCCAGAACTGCTCTAGAAGAAGCCAGTGATGGGATACATGTGTTTGAAGCTGAGAGGGCCATTTTGAGGGAGGTTAATGGCAATGTAGGAATTTTTTTAAATTTTAATGTTTGCTGTACTTTTTTGCTCACATCTCATATAAACATACTTCAGGTTCAAACAACTTATCAAGGCTAATCCAGTATTTGATTATAGTTTAATTTGACCTCAAAATCCACATTTTTTTCAGTTTATCTCACTTTTCTGAAATTGTAGGTAACAAAGACTACTGACTGAAAAAGCAAGCTATTTGATTAATGTAATTAATATTGTAGATTGACTAATTGGTTTTGGTCAGTGAATGTTTAATGATATACTCACTTCATCCTTGATAATTCTCACTGTACTTAATGAATCAAGAATGTGTTCTTTATTCTGAAACACTAAAGGTCATATATATAATGAATGAATTGATAAGGGAGTGCTATTTCTATGAAGTATATGTAAAATATGTGATTGCTTTAACATTGTGATCACAATCTTTTTTTAATGTCAGTTTGGGGCTGGGGTTTAGCTCAGTTGGTCAAGTGTTGCTCTGTAGGCCCTGAGGCCCCAGATTTGATCCCCAGCACCACAAAAATTTTGTTCAGAGACCACCTCAAAAATAGGTTTAATGCATTAGACACAAATGACAGGAGACCAGAAGAGTTGTGGCATGACATAAAAGATATCATTCAAGAAGGAAGCAAAAAGTTCTTAAAAAGACAAGAAAAAAAGAAAAGACCAAATTACATGTCAAGAGAGACACTGGACCTTGCCCTTGAACGTCGAGCAGCAAAAGCA
>VMDO01011798.1:54304-65233 GCA_007922755.1 Pedetes capensis | reverse complement strand
ATCTGTCCTAGAAGAAGTACAACCAGAGTGCTCCTTGGAAGCAAAAATGGCCAAACTGCGTCTTACATATTTCGGACATGTAGTCAGGAGAGAACAATCCCTGGAGAAGGACATCATGTTTGGAAGAGTGGCAGGTCAACGCAAAAGAGGAAAACCCTCCACCAGATGGATTGACACAGTGTCTGCAACAATGGGCTTACACATAAATAAGATGGTTTGCCTGGCACAGAATCGGCAAGTGTTTCCATCTGTTGTACATAGGGTCGCTATGAGTCGGACTCCACTCGACGGCACCTAACAAACAAACAAAAAAAAAACGTGGATTGAGACAAGGATGTCCATTCTCAGCACTCTTATTCAATATAGTACTTGAAATCTTAGCTAGAGCAACCAGTCATGAGAAAGAAAGGAAAGGAGGAAGTCCAATTGCCTCTGTTTGAAGATGACATGATTCTATACTTAGAGAATTCTAAAGACTTCACCAAGAAAATCTCGACTGACAAAAATTCTACAAAATCAACACACAAAAAGCAGTAGCTCTTCTATACACAAATAGACTTGCTGAGAAAGAAATCAGACATATGATCCCATTCATAATAGTCTCAAAATCCCCCCAAACAAGGAATAAATCTAACGAAGGAGAGGAAAACACCTCTAAAGTGAAAATTACAAAACACTGAATATTATAAAACACTGAAGAAAAACTGAAGAAGAAACTAGAAGATGGAAATACTACCCATATTGTGGAAAGGTCCATATTACTGAATAAGATCTACAGGTCCAATGTAATCTCCATGAAAATACCAAACTTATTCTTCACAAAAGCAAAAACAATCCTAAAATTCATATGGAAACAAACTCCAATTACCAAAGGAATCTTGAGGGGAAAAAAAGTAATTCTAGAGGCATCAAAATGCCTTATTTTAAAACACATTACAGAGCTACAGTAATAAAAAATAGCATGCTATTGGCATAAAAGACAGATATGCACACCAATGTAATAAAACAGAACCCCTAAATAAACCCACACATTTACAGCCATTTCAATCTTGACAAAGATGCCAAAAGCCTAAGTTGGAGGAAAGACAGCCTCTAGAACAAATATCCACATGCAGAAGACTGAAACCAAGCCTGTATCTCACACCCTGTACCCAAATCAACTCAAAATGGATCAATGACCTTCATGTAAGATCAGAAACTTTGAAGTTACTAGAAGAAAACATGTGGAAAACTTTCTTCAGGTTATTGGCATAGGCAGCAATTTCCTAAATAGGATTCCAATAGCCCAGGAAACGAAAGGAAGAATTGACATATGGAATTACATCAAGTTTAAAAGTTTCTGGAGCCAGGAATGGTAGCATACACCTGTATTCCTAGCACTCAAGAGGCTGATACAGAAGGATTTCCAAGTTTGAGACTGCTCTGAGCTATACAGAGACACCATCTCAGAAAAAAATAAAAGTTAAAAATTAAAAAGCTTCTGCACGGCAATCAACAAAATGGAGAGAGAACCTACATAGTAGGAATCTTTATCAGCTATTCATCTGATATTGGATTAATATCTAGAATATATAAAGAACTTAAAAAGCTTATCAAGAGAACAAATCTAATGAGAAAATGGATAAATGCTTTTCAAATGAAAAAGTACAAATGGCCAATAAATTCAAGACAAAATGGTCTACACCTTTAGCCACCAAAGAAATGCAAATCATAACTCAGCATTCCACCTCATTTCATTCAGAATGGCTATTACCAAAAAACCAAAACCAAATGCTAGTAAGGATGTGAGGAAAAATGACCTCTTATGCATTGTTGATGGAAATGTAAATTAGTACAACCACTATGGAAATCTGTATGGTGGTTCCTCAAGAAACTAAAAATAAGAGCTACCATATCATCCAGCTACACCATTCCATATCCAAAGGAAATGAAGTCAGCATATCAGATACCTGCAAACTGGTGTTTACTGCGGCACCATTCATAGTAGTCAACATATGAATAAAAAAATTTGATACATATACACAATGGAATATAATTCTGCCATAAAGAATGAAATGTCATTTGTAGAAAAATAGAACTGGAGAACAACATGTTAAGCACAATAAGCCAGCCACACAGAGACAAGCATCATATATTTTCTCTCATATGTGGAAACTTAAAAAACAAAACCAAAAGTGGGAAAGAGGCTGGGGGAAATGGGGAAACAAGGAAAGGCAACAGAGAGTAGAATGGAGGGGGACATGATCAATGTATCATCTATGCATGTACGAAAATATCACAGTGAAACCCATTCATTTGTACTATTAATATGTGTTAATAAAAAATACAAAAGTTTTGGTGTGATATTGTGCAGTGGGGTGACTATAGACAACACTAATGAACTGTATATTTCTAAAATCTGCAAAGAAAGAATCTTAAATTTTCACCATAAAAAATGAGATATATGTAATGCGACTTGAATATTAGACAGTGTCTGTATATCAAAATACAGTGGTACCTCAGCACTCAAACTGTTCCATGTTCAGTCTTTGACCAATATTTTCAAGAGAATTCTGGTTTGGTGCTTGACCACTTTCTTGGTGCTCAACTAACTGTGCTAAAACCTAAATAGGATGCCACACTTACCTGTGATGCTTCTGGGTGAAACAAAGGGGAAAGGATCTCTTTGCACATAGATTTCAAGCAGTAAAGACTTGTCCTGGTGCTATGTTCATGATCTCATGTTTTTTGTGTATGTATACATACATATACCATATGGTCATCATGGCACCCAAGAAACTTTATAGCACGAAAAATGAGGAAAACAGAACAATGGAATTTAAAAAAGAAATTACTGCTACATATATGAGTGGCAAGTGTGTGTCTGAATTAGTCATTCAGTATAGTGCTGGAACCAGTAAATATATCTACATTTCTTATGGGAAAAAGTGTTTGGCACCTGAACTAATCAGTACTCACCCAGCCTTCAAGAACAGATTGTGGTCAAGTGCCAAGGGAACACTGTATTATCAGATATCTCATTAATATGTACAAATTTTTGTTTTTATGTATCAGGTAAAAATGTTATAAAAAAAGCTCTCACAAAACATATATTTTATGTGTCCATTAGACAAGGGACCTGTTAATTAAATTACTTTCTTTATGAATTATTGGAATTAATGTTGCATACTATCAATCTCAAGAAAACATTATGGGCATTAAAAGGAGAGTTTTAGCTAAAAACAAAAATGACCATACTCTAGCAATTCCACTTCTGGGTATATACTCCAAAGAACATAAACTATAGAGTTCTGAAGAAATATTTTATATATCCATATGTGTTAACTCAGCCTTCAGTGCTGTGACAAAATACCTGAGATAATCAGCTTATACAAAGGAAAGGTTTTGGCTCATGGTTTCAGAGGTTTCAGTCCATGGTTGGTTGGCTCCACTGTTTCAGGTCTATGGTGAAGCAGAATATCGTGGTAAAATACAAGTTGTATATAGCAAAGCTGCTCATCTCCTGGTGGCCAAGGAACAATGAGAGAGCATCTTGGGTTCCATTTTCCAAGTTGAAGGGCATACCCTCAATAACCTAATTTCCTTCCCTACCTTCTGAAGGTTCCACTACCTCCCAATAACCCCACAGTCTACCAACTAAACCTTTAACACATGGGATTTTGGGGCACACTCCAGATCCAAATTATAATACCAAGTTCATAGCAGCATTATTCACAATAGTCAAAAAGTAGAGACAACCCAAGCATTGATCAATGCAAGAGATGACTAAAATATTGTATATGTATGCATGAGTGTAATTCAGCCTTTAAAAAGGGAAGGGAATTCTGATGTGCTACATGGATGAACCTTGAAGACACTGTTAACTGAAATAAGCCAATCATAAAAAGACACAAAAAGACAAGAATTACATGATTCCAGTTGTATGAGGTACCTTGTTAGGTTCTGTCAAGTTGGGTCCAACTCATAGTGACCCTAGCACTGTATCAGTACTTCTTTGCTATTCATGGGTTTTCAATGGCAGATTGTTTCAGGATTGTTTTTTGGGAATGGTTTGCCAGGTCCTCCCATTTTTGTGGTGCTGGGGATCAAACTCAGGGCCTCAGAGTGCAGAGTCACACTCTGCCAACTAAGCTAAACCCCAGCCCAAGAGGTACCTATAATAGTCAAATCATAAGGACAGAAAGAAAAATGGTGGTTACCAGGGGGTAAAGGTAGAAGAATGAATGAAGAGTTGCTGTTGAATATGTAAAGAATTTCACTTTTGAAAGATAAAAGAAATACTGGAGAGTGGTTATTCAACAACATTGTAAGAAAGTTCTACTACTACTGAACTATACACCTGAAAATGACCAACAAATTTTGTTCTGTTTTGCCATCATTTAAAATGTGATTCACCATTAGCAGACCAGCAATGAACACACACTTATATCATGACAGGAGGTACAAGCAAGTCTGCCAACATTTCTCTATGTGTTTCTGTCCTGGTTTAGAAATGCTGCCCTTAAACCTTCAATGTTCTGTGCACTCTTCATCAGGGGCTTCCTTCAAATCAGCAATGTGTCTGTGTCAACTGCTAACCTTTAATCCTCACAAGAAAAATGTAATACTTTTCCAGATTTCTTAATTTTTCTTGGGGTTCAAGACTTGGAAAAACAAAAAATTTCTCAAGAAATGCTGAGAAGGAATTCTTATGTGAAAACATTATCCAAAACTTTAGCAAACAGAATGAAGCAATAGATAGAAGGGACCAAGTTCGGTTTATATTAGAAGTGTATGGATGATTTAATCTTTGAAAATCAAACTATAGTTTGTAGTTCGTTCAGGTACCCAGAAATGAAATGGACTTGTGCAGATGAAGGATTTCGGACTGAGGGCCCAAACCCGCTGCATGGGAGTGTGCCCTGCTGCAAGGGATTGAGCACTTCCCCATTGGGCGCTGTTCCCTTTATTGGGTTTTCTAACATCAATTATGTAGATATAAAGCTTATCCTTAAAGTACAAAATGAGACAGAGCTTTCTGCATAAATCATGTAAATGTAAGGCTTATCTTCAAAGTATACAAAGTACAAAGCAAGTAAAAAAGCCATACAACATCTGCCAGAGCAAATCTGTAATGATTATCCAATGTAGCCTGTATAGCCTCCCTGTAACCTAGAAGAGATAAACGCTATTTCCAAGATATCTCCCTTGCAAGATGTCTCAGGTAGGTGTTACTGTTCATGAAAAAAGTTGGCTCTGCAGGCTATCTTTGATAATCAAATAAAGGCCAGTGCTTGTTCATGCACCTCATCTACAATAATTCATTACAATAACAGATTCAAGGAAAGTTATCACTCTTGATAAGTGCAGATAAACTAAAACTCATTATCTGTAATAAAACTTGACATCAGCCTAAGGGATAGGAAGGAACTTAATCTAATAAAAGAAATATATACCTTTAACAAACCCTGCAGCAAACACAAAATTTAATGTTAAAACATGTTTTAGCTTTTTAGATCCAGGCACAGATAGAATATTCCAATATTATTAGTTCTATCTTCTATTGATCACTACACTAAGGAGAGGTGGTAGCCAGCACAATGAGGTAACAAACAATATGAAGATCTTGGGAAGAAACTAATCAAAAACACATAGATTTTGTTTGTATGTAATCATGTAACCTAAGTACAAAAATACTCTTTACAAAAACATAAAAAATAGAAGTAGCTAGGAATAAACATAACAATTATGTAAGAACTTTACAAGGAAAACTGTAAATGTTAAGTAATATTAAAGGTTTAGGAACAAAGGAAAAAGTTCTTATGTGAAAGATTTAACCAATAAATGAAAATACATAAAAATGTTAACCCAAAAGCCCTCTTATATTGAGAATGAAAGATAAACCACAGAATGGGAAAAGATATTAGCAACGACATTATGTAGCCAACAAAAGACAAGTCAAAATATTGGCAAGGAATATGCAAAGGCAATTCATCACAGAGAAAATACCAATAAACACATACAAAAAAGTTTAATCTCTAGTTGTGAGTTACAAATTAAAATGAGATATGCCATTTTGTATTCAACAAAATAGAAATTTTAGTTTGAAAATATTAAGTGGAGAGGCAAAATCACTGAGAACCACTGCTGTTGAGTAATATGCTACAAAACTATATATTTTTACATACAGCTATGCATTAAATCACATACTTTATGAGCAAATAAGGGATTTTTCAGAGGGATAATTTCCATTCCATGAGAGCTTCACTTTACTGACCAATCTGAATCCAATCTTTGTGGAAACTTTGACTCACCGTGTACAAAATTCATTTTGCCAGAAGCTTCACAGAACTTGAAACCCTCAAGAGGAATGAATTTGTTTTATTTAAAAACATGGCAAACAAATGGAAAGCAAAACTTCCCATTTAGCATAAAGGGACCTTTTGTACTTGTCACATCCCAGTACAGATCTTTTATATTTTAGAAATGTCTACTAGGTTGCTTTCTAAGCCAAAAATCGAAGAACATTCATTTACCTTTTTGTTATAAATAAACAAAACAAATGTACTAGAACACTTAGACTGATATGTCACATGCCAGACAGTCTCAGCAGACTGCCCCGTTCACCTTGCAGGCCCTGAGCTCTGCAAGGGCTAACTATGCTTGCCTTGCTCACTGCTGTCTCCTCAGGAACAAGCCCTATGCTTGGCACACAAACCACTCAAATATCTAAATAAAATGAGTAAGTCTTAGCATATACCTTCTTTTAGAATTATTCAAAAATATTTTATAATGGATTCAGGTAATAGTACAGTCAAGAAATACATTTAATCATACTAAAATTAGTCTATGTAAAATATATAATTCCAATAAGGTGTGATTAAAACACTTGAAATGGCCCATATGCCTATATTTCAAACTAGTTTACTGGCTTTCTAAACTAGTATAGTCTAAACTTTAAGATGTCCAAAGCTGCTCCTTTTGGCTTTTATTTGCTGATCTGGACCACATTTAAAATGGTATTAATTTTCTAACTGATATGCTTTCTTTTTTTTTTTTTTTTTTTAACATTTTAAGTATATACCATCATGACCTTAAATTTATGTACCTACTGATTGGAGAGCTTCTTGGAGGAGGTACAATGGCACAGAGTATGATGGGAAGGCTATGACCTTCCTTAATCTGGACACAACTATTCAAGCAGTCTACAGTTTATTAGCCTTTCTAGTAGCTTATCTACTTGGTTTTCATTGATTTTGTGAGCAACTGACTGGTAAACCCCATACTCATCACCTGAAATCTCTTCAACTTCAGAGACTGTCCATATTACACTTGTATTTGCTATTTACTTTTTTCTGGCCTTGGACAAGTTACCTTATTTATCCAATTTTCACTTTCTCCAGCTGTAAATTCAGATAACATCACTAATCTTGAAAAGTTTTGTTGTAAGGATTAGAGATGCTGCTACAATGTATGTTAGGTGCTCAGCATAAAACAAATATTCTATTTTTACTGTCTTTAAAACCTAACAATCCCGTTTTTTCCTGGTAACTGCCCACATTATTTCCACACAGGGTTCCATCTTTTCAAAATATTTCCTAATTTTAATCCTGTTATGTTTGAATTAGCTCTTTCTTCTACGTTCATCTGAAAATTTGGTAGAGTTTTCAAAAACAATCGTGGTGTCAAAAAATTAAAATAAGACTAGTTGTGTGTCAGTGACAGCCCTGGGAATATGACAAACAAAAACTATCTGGAGGCATTACTCTTAAACTCAGGTCACTCAAGATTCCCCAAATTTTTGGCTGAAAATGAGCTCACCTTCTGAAATGACAAAACTGGTCTATGAAATATAAGAATCAACAAATACAAACAGCAGCCACTTGATTTAATAGAACCATTAGAGCAATGATAAAATATGTATGCTTACAGTGATTAGTGATTACATATAGTTGATATGCAAATATATATAGTGATTCTATATAGTTAATAAGAAAATCCATGAGACTATATGAAGGTATCACAGAAAGATAAAGTAATGGATAACATACAAGAGCTTAAAAGATAAAGAGTACAGAAGGAAAAGACCAGATATTTATTAAAAAAATAACTGCATTAACCATGTCTTTGAAATATGATCTCCATAACACCTTTGTTATTTAGTAACTCTGGGCTGTGTTGCTACTGAAAATCCAAACACTTTTTTTTTTGAGATGTAGTCTTGCTACGTATCCAAGGCTGGCTCAGAATTCACTATATAGCCCACACTGGACTTGAACTTGTGATCTTTCTGTCTTACCCTCCCAAGTACTGGAATTACAGGAGTGTGCCAGCATGCCCAGACAAACACATTTTTAAAATACTCGATGAATATCCCTTATTCAAAATGCTTAACACCAGAAATATTTCAGAATTTGGGCATTTTTGGATTTTAAGGTATTAGATAGACCTGGCTAGCTGAACATCACTAATCTGAAAATATGAAATATGAAATGCCTCAATATGACACTCAAAAAGTTTTGGATATCATAGCATTTCATATTTTGGATTTTTTTTTTTTTTTTTTTTAAACAGGGTCTCCCTGTGTAACTCAGGCTGGCCTGGAACTTGCTTACATAGACCAGGTTAGCCTTGAACTCCCGTCGATCCTCCTGCCTCTGCATCCCAAGTGCTGGGATTACAGGCGTGCATCACCAAGCCTCACTATATCTGGATTTTCAGATTAAGGATGCTCAACCTGTCCTACTTTGTTTTCAGCATTTTTTTTTTCCCTTGCAGTGCTGGGGCATGAACCCAGGGCTTTGCACATGTTAGATAAGTGCTGTCCCACTGATTGACACCCCCAGCCCAATATTCTTTTAAAGGTAGCTTCACCATGATATATAGTTACAAATGTTTTTGTTCTTTTTTATAGGCTTATCAAATAATTTATCACAAATTTTAATTAAAAGTCCCCTTGAAGTAGTAGTACATTTATCTGTTCTATTCGTAACAAAGGAAAAACCATCATTCTGCTGCTTTCATTGTTTTCACCTAATGCATAAGCCAGTGATTCTACTGAAAACGACATAAGTGTGATTGTGAGAAGAAATAAACATTTAGTCTACAAGGAGAGCATGAGTAACGATTATTTCTAACATGTAAGAGCACAGATGTTCCTTGACACTATCAAAACATCTTTGTGTGGTGACTGAATCAAGTAGTAAACATTTTCAGAAGCATGGTCATTCAGTTAAATATTAATCCACATTCAAATTTGGTGGGTGAAATACAATTTCTAAAGATTGAATTCAAGGGTTAACTCATATCCTGAAGATCACACCCAAGCTTTCCATCCTGGGAAAAGTCGGCTGAGATTTTTGGGGTCCATGGCCTGCTGTATGAGCAAATTCACCTGTCCACCCACACTGAGCAAGGTGCCTTCCTCCACTCCTTTCAGTTTTTCTTGCAATCTCATCAATACACGTTCAGCTACTTTGTTGAAAATAGGGTCAATATCACTAATGACAAAAACACAAAAGATTTTAAGTAGGCAGAACATTTTTAAGGGCCTTGAGAATAAAAAATCTTAGCTACTGACAAGTCCTTCTGAAACTCACCTAAGATTTCGTTTGCATTCTTGGTCATCTGCATTTAGAGTGGAGTGTAATTCAGTTTCATCTTCTGGCCTCTGCTGTAAATACAAAGCTTTCAAAGGATTCATGGTCCAGTCAAAGAGTGGATCATACAAAAGGACCTAAATGGAGAAAATACATGTATTAGAAGAATAATGTGCATTTTAAAAATGGTATAGCCAGTCAGGTGGGAGTTGACAGCAGAGGAGTAATAATGCATGCTTTATACCAGACAATGTTCTAAGTGTCTCACCCCATTCTGAATTCACTTTTTCTCCATGATTAAGGGTGATACCTCTAGACCCATGTTTCCTGACTGGGTGAAACTAACCTATTAGAAGGCTATAACTACTAATTTCATTCCTTTACTCTCTGTTGACCAGACAGTGCAGTCCTAATAAGCTCATCACAGTCTAACAGAAGGCAACTGAAGTCATGTAATTCAAACCCCAGGGATCACAATTATACTTGCAGCTTACTTTAAACTCCTTGGAGTCTCAGAGTATTTTGAAACAGCGTTTAGCATTTCTGATGGTATCATGGTTCTACTTTTTTTATAGTTACAGGTTTCCATGGTATCTGTATAATTATTGGGTCAACATTCATGATAGTCTGCTTACTACATCAACTAGTATTCCATTCTACATCTAACCACCATTTTGGATTTGAAGTATTACCTGATATTGACATTTTGCTGATGTAATGTGATTATTCCTATATGTATCTATGAACTAATGAGGCTCTTCCTTTCTTAGTATTAAAAAGTACATTTGACTTCCAATTAAACAGCTCTATTTTAACCCAGATGAAAGTAATAAATATTGCCCTACTTTATTAACAAATTCTTTACTACTACCACTATTATCACTGCACTCTGATTACCACAACAATATTTAGACAAAGTACAATTAAGTCCCTACAAGTGTGGATTTGACTCTACAGGGTCAGCATGCCTATCATTCTCAATAAAAATTTTTCTAGTTGCTATCACTTTCCTATTATTTGACCTTGAAACAGCACATTTCCTTCCTCTCCCAAATATTATGACCACTATAGCAATTTCCCTTATTTCCATCTTAGCTCTAAGACTAGCCCATGAATGGCATCAAAAAGGACTAGATTGAACTGGATATAGTAATTGTTGTTGTTAGGTGCCGTCGAGTCGGTATCCGACTCATAGCGACCCTCTGTACAACAGGGGAAACACTATTGTCAGTGCTTCTCTGCTGTTCATAGGGTTTTCAATGGCAGATTGATTTTTGGGAGGGGGTTGCCAGGTCCTTCTCCCAAGCCTACAGCTTCTGGTGTTCCCAGGCGGTCTCCCATCCAGGTACTA
>VMDO01011798.1:0-54204 GCA_007922755.1 Pedetes capensis | reverse complement strand
GCTACCGCTGCCGGCGGATATAGTAATTAGGTTAAACTAAAACAGATGATTTCAATTTGCTAGGTAATAAAAACTCAATTACCATAAGGTGTCCAATCTACATTAATATAATTCTACCTTTTATCACATGCCCATTAGGTGTACTAATCTACTGACCACATCTAATATCACTCCTATACTTAGAAGGCGTAATATTATCTATATTCATCTTTGGACTAATTATCCTAACTTCCCACCACACCCTTTCCCTTATACTCCTTATCATCATCAGCAGTAGGTTTAGCTTCACTAGCAAGAGTATCTAATACATATGGCCTCAACTATGTTAAAAATCTTAGTCTACTAAAATGCTAAAAATCATCCCCTAATAATTATGAGTATCCTTTTAACATGATTCTCCCAAGACTCTATAATCTGAAATCAATTCATCAACCCATAGCCTAATAACTAGCTTAGTGTGCCTATCAATACTCAATCAAACCCAAATAAATAACCTAAACTTTTCTGGTATTTTTCTCTGACCTATTATCAACCCCACTACTAACATTTCTTCCTCAAAGTAATTATAGCACGTCAATATCATTTATCAAATGAGTGTAATTAGAAAAAAATCTCTATCTCTTTATTAGTCTCCCTTCAAATCTTCCTAATTATAAACATTCTCAGCTACCGAAATTATTTTATTTTACATCCTACTTGAAGCTACCTTAATACCATCCTCTTTATCATTATGCAATGAGGTAATCAGAATGATTGAACACAGGACTATACTTTCTATTCTAAACACTCACTGGATCCCTACCTCTCCTTATCACATTAATTTACATTCACAACTCATCAGGTTCTCTGAATTCTCTATTGTTTTTCTATCAGAACAAACCACTATATTCCTTATGATCAAACAGCCTTCTATGACTAGCATGTATAACAGTCTTTATAGTAAAAGTATCATTATATGGCTTATACCTGTGATTACCCAAAACCCATGTAGAAGTACCCAATGCCAGCTCAATAGTACTCAAGGCTGTACTATTAAAATTAAGAGGGTATGGTATAATTTGAATTACAACAATCTTAAATCCATTAACTGAACTCATAGCATACCCATTTATCCTTCTGTCCCTATGAAGAATAATTGTAACAAGTGGTATTTGCTTACGCCAAACTGACCTTAAATCTCTAACTGCTTACTCATCCATAAGTCATATGGCATTAGTAATCATAGCTATTGTAATTCAAACATGAAGTTACACAGTAGTAACCACCTTAATAATCGCCCAGTCTTATATTTTCTATATTTTTTGCCTTGTTGTTGTTAGGTGATATTGAGTTGGTATCTGACTCATAGTGACCCTACATACAACAGGTGAAACACTATTGCTAGTGCTCCTCTGCTAATCATAGGGTTTTCAATGGCAGATTGATTTTTGGGAGTGGCCTGTTGGGTCCTTCTCCCAAGCCTATCTGGTGTTCCCAAGCGGTCTCCCATCCAAGGACTAACCAGGTCCAACCCTGCTTATCTTCCAAGACCTGATGGGATCAGACACCACAGTGCTATGGCTGCAGGCTTATTTTGCCTAACAAACTCAAATTATGAATGCACTTTATAGCCAAACCATGGTATTAGTTTGAGGTTTATAAACAATATTGCCCCAAAAACATCCTTATCTAATCTAGCTCCACCACCCACAATTAATTTAGTAGGAGAAATATTCATAATCTTATCATCATTCTCATGATCTAAATTTACTATCACCTTGACAGCCCTAAATATACTAATTATAACCATTTGCATCCTTTATATATTTATCACAACACAAGGGTAATTTGTATATCATGCAAATAACATTAGCCCATCATTCACACAAGAAAATATCTCAATAATTATACACATTCTACCCCTCTTACTCCTATTAGCCCCCAAATTATTATAAGAACTATGTACTGTAAATACAGTTTATAAAAACATTAGACTATGAATCTAAAAATAGAAATTCAAAGCTTCTTATTTACCAAGAATATAAGCAATAACTGCTAACTCATGCAACCATATGTAACAATATGGCATTAACTTTTAAAGGATAGAAGTTATCCTTGATGCAACTCCAAATGAAAATAATATTCAGTCCTCAATGCTCCTAACCCTAACTGTACTAATTTTCCAACTATAACGATTCCTCTATCCATATATAAAACACCACAATACCCAAAATATGTAAGCACCTAAATTAAATTATCATGTTTCCTCAGTCTTATTCCCATAACCATATTCTTATACTCCAGACAGGACATAAGTATCTCTGACTGACATTGGCTACCTCTACAAACAATAAAACTTACCTTAAGCATCAAATTAGATTATTTCTCAATAATTTTTATCCTTGTAGCATTATTCATTACATGGTCACTTACAGAATTCTCCCTACAATACATAAATTCTGATCCTGCTATCAACTTATGTCCTACATATTTACTAACTTTCCTAACTACCATACTAATCTTAATTACTGCTAATAACCTATTCCAACTTTTCACTGGATAAGAAGATATGGGCATTACACTCTTCCTACTAATCAGATGATAGTATGAGTGTACAGATGCAAATACTGCAGCCCTACAAGCAATCCTATACAACCATAGTAGAGACATTGGATTTGTTCTATCCATGACATGATTCTTTATGTATTCAAACTCATGAGAATTCCAACAAATATTCATAATAAATGATAAATAACAGCAACTGATAAATCTGCCTAATATGAATTATACCCATGATTATCTTCAGCAATGCAAGGACCCACACCTGTATCGGCCCTACTACATTCAAGCACTATGGTAGCAGCAGACATCTTCCAATTATTCGATTCCACTATGTAACTGTCAACAATCACACAATTCTAACCTTAATAATATGCTTAGGAGAAGTCACAACTTTATTCACAGCTATCTGTGCACTGACACAAAAAGACATTTAAAAAGTTGCCACATTCTCAACCTCAAATCAACTAGGATTAATAATAGTCATAGTAGGATTGAAGGAAGATTCATTAACAACTAGATGATGCAACTCTGTTTGCTGAAAGTGAAAAGGATTTGAAAAATTTACTGACAAAGATCAAACAACAGCCTTCAATATAGATTGTAAGGATATTATGTTGATGCACAATGGGGTCAGTAAGCAACTTCATGATAAAGGTAGAAAAAGACTGATGTTGTCCAAGATTTTGCTACTTGGTTCTATAATCAACACCCATGGAAACAGCAGTCAAGAAATCAAAAGATGAGGGCAGGGCGTGGTGGTGCATGCCTGTAATCCCAATGACTCAGGAAGTAGAAGCAGGAGCATCGCAAGTTTGAGACTAGAAGCAGTCTGTATAACTTAGCGAGACCCTGTCTCAAAAAGTAAAAGAAATGGGATGGGGTTGCAGTTCAGTGGTCCAGAACTTGCAAAGCATGCAAGCGCAAGGCCCTGGATTCAATTCCCAATACCTAAAAAAAAAAAAAATAATAATAATAATAGTCATACTAGGACTAAACCTGTAGCCATAGCCCCCTGGTATCCAATCCTGTCAGATCTCGGAAGCTAAGGTAGTGTTGGGCCTGGTTAGTACTTGGGTGGGAGACTGCCTGGGAATACCATGTGCTATAGACTTGAGAGAAGGACCTGGCAACTCACTCCCAAATAACAATCAGCCATTGAAAACCCTATGAATAGCAGAGAAGCACTGACAATAGTGTTTCGTCTTTTGTACGTGGGATCACTGAGTCAGACACTGACTCGATGGCTCCTAAGAACCACCACCATGGATACTACTAAGACGTATTTTGGTACCCTCTTTGTAATAAAATCTGTTTCACCATATGCAGTCCAAAAGACATCTATGAAGGTGGACACAGGACCACTCTAACAGACTGTTAATTTCCTCTTTCAAGGGATATAACCCTACCCTTGTAGATCACAGGCTTGATGATTAATGCCAGTGAAATAAGATAGTGATTCTGAACCGTGGCTGTACAGAAGAGTATTTTCAAAGAACATAAAAATTCCTGCTCCATCCCTAGAAATTTAGTTTGAATTTGGCCAGCAGTAATATTTTTTCTTCTGATACCAGGGGGTTGAACGCAGGGCCTTGCACATGCTAGGCAAGTGCTCTACCATTGAGCTGGATCCCTGGCCCCTTTTTTATTTTTATTTATTTATTTTTTGAGATAGTGTCTCAATTAAGTCACAATCCTCCTGCCTCAGCCTGCTGGGTCACTGGAATTACAGGGATGAGCCATGGTGCCCAGCTTGTGTCAATAATTTTTAAAAGCAGTACAGATGATACTGATGTGCAGCCATGTATCATTAGGTTAAAGGAATAAAGAGCTGAAGCCTGTATGGAGGGCATGCCTATATTCCACTTCCCATAGTTCCCTGTGGAGGAAACACTCCTAAATTCTTGTCCCACATACGCTTACCAGGTTTGTGAATGACTACCACAGCCACAATTCTCATTTGGGTAGAGTTAATGTCATAAGCACTGGAAGTTTGACTTCCCTGCCTTTCTGCCCTGGATCAAAATAAGGCTTTGTGGGTTGTTAGGGGCCGTCGAGTCGAGTCCGACTCATAGCGACCCTCATAGGGTTTTCAATGGCTGATTGTTTTTGGGATTGCCTTGGGAGTGGGTTGCCACATCCTTCTCCCATTTTGTGGTGATGGGAATCGAACTCGGGACCTCAGAGACTACAGAGCAGCGCTCTACCAACTGAGCTAAATCCCAACCCCAAAATAAGGCAGTGATATTGAATAGGTGAAGTGTGTATGTTCTAGAGGCCAAACCCCCACTCAGGTTAAACTGCAGAGAGGCACAACCATGGTAAACCTTACCCCTCAGCCATGCTTCTCCAATAACAATGCAGATGCTTTCATCTCCATCTATCTAATTAGTTCTGAATGTGGACAGGGAAAATGAAGACATGCATTAGTGATGTCTCTTAGACTGCAGCATAAAGAAACCCTTTTCAAAATAATCCACATGAGATGTGTGAGATGTCAAAGTGCTCACTTATTTTTTAAAGACTGGAGATTACTTACAATGCTACAATATGCCAAGAAACTTGAGGGGAGAGGAGGCACTTCTAACCTCAAATATCTTGATGAGTAAAAATGCTTAGTGTGCAGCCTCTTCCCTCCTACTGCCCAGCACCATCCCCCACTAAAATGAACCAGGGATCCTCAAGTCGGTGACTTTCTAAGAAGACACACTGTCTACCTGGTAAAGAAATAAAGATTTCCTTATAATGTGCCTTACCTCTACAATGGTTAACAGGGTTTCCTGAGAGTTTCTCATAACTTCCATGGTTTTCTCACAGCACCTAGAGTCAAACATATCAGAAATAGAGACTTTGTTGCACATCAGTGTTGCCATCATATCTGTACCTACATACACTCTGAGTGTAGTATACTGAGACTATCCCTGTCATTAATTCCCAAAGAGCAGAAAACTAGGCAGAGTGGGCTTTCAACAGATATTTCTGAAATAAATATAAAAATATCTGTGAATGTTTCATAAGCTTAGCATTTACAAGAAAAAGTCACTTCTTTCAGTCTTTGATTATTGTCGTAATTATTAGTTTACTTTGACTGGAATCTCCCCTAATAAAAGATGAGTACATAGACTTATACTGGGAAATCTACAAAGAACTACAAATCTTATTTAGCAGGATGCGGTACTAGAACATAAGCTCCTTTAAGACAAAATTGTAGTCTCATCTGTATCCCCAGCAGTGAGCACCCAATAGCAGTTCTGATCAGTAAGAAGAAAGAACTAGGGAGTTAGCTAGGACTGAGTAAAGGTATAAAAGTGGGCCTCTTGCAGAGTAAGTGAGGGATGATAGATCATATTAAGTTAGGTCCCAAGTGGTTGGAAAGAAGGAAAAACTGTTACTGCTTTTACCCAGGGTCTTTCCTTAGTATTGTAAAATGCTGGGATATAATCCTACTATTGAATTTCATCATCTGCACAATAAATCTATAATCCAGATAATTCTGACACCAAAAATTGTCTGCCCTCCCTTACATCACTTACCTTCTAAAGACACCTTCAACACCAGTGATGCCCATACCATCCACAATGTCTCTGGTGAGTCTAAAAGGAACTGTTTCAGGAGTAGGAAGGATTTTACCCTGTTCAAAAGCAACCCCTGATATAAAAAAATACAGTGAGGTTAAGGTTTGACCGCTAATTTCCTCTCTTCCGAAATGGCATGTGAACTCTGCAAAGACAACAAATAGTTTGTCACCTATATTCTATTATTACTAAAACTTGCAGGTTATTCTATTTTTGCTCTCTCTGCCTACCTCATCTCCGTCAGTCTATGAGATCTACCTCAAATCCAAAAATAACTTCTTGACATAACTAGAGAAAACTAGATTAAAGGACAGTTTTTAAAAATTGGATAACTGAAAGAACTCAAAATACCGAAGATATGTGTGTATATTTTAAAACATTTTAAATGAAGCTTGTAGTTTTGAGGTAAAGACTCATATGCTTAGTTTTGAGATAATTACAGGTTTAGACGCAGTTGTAAGAAATAACACAGAAAGATCATCCTATATACCTTTTACTCACTTCCCCCCAATGGTAATACCCTGCAAAACTATAGTACGGTATCACAAGCAGGACACTAACACAGATACAATAAAGATACATAACATTTCCATCACAAAGATTCCTCCCACTGCCTCCTTCTGACCACATCCACTTTCCCCCCTGGCCTGTCACTGCTGCCCCCACATCCCTGTTCTTCTAACAACTACTAATCTGCTCTTCATTTTTATAATTTTGTCATTTCAAGTTTATTATATAAATGGAATCACATAATATACAACCTTTTGGAATGAGCTTTCTTCACTTGGGATAATTCTCTGGAGATTCATCCAAACTGTTATGTTTTTCAATTCATTATTTCTTCTTACTGCTAAGTAGTAGTCCATGAAAAATGTACAATATGGTTTGTTTAAGCATTTTCCCATTGAAGGACATGTGAACGGTTTTCAGTTTTTGGCTATTACGGATGATATTATTTGTATTATGTTTTCATTTACTATACACATTTGTACTAGGAGTAAATATCTTTTTGTGTTTACTTGCTATCTGAATATCTTCTCTGATGAAATGTCTGTTAGTGTTTTTTGCTTATCTTACCAATAGATTTTACTGTTGAGTTTTGAGAGTTCTTATGGATTGTACTTTTAGGGTAGAGTCTAAGAACTCTAAAGATTTTATCCTGATTTTTTTCTATGTTGTTTAGATTGGGTACTTCTGTCTTTATGTTCACTTATTCTTTCTTCTGTCCCTTCATTCTGCTGTTGAAATTCTTTAATTATTATATTTTCCTGTCTGAAACTTCCATCTGGTTGTCCTTTGGAATCTACTATATTTTCACTAGTTTCAAAGATGCTTATAATTGCTTGCTGAAGCATTTTTATGATGGCTGATTTAAAATATCCATCAGATAATTCTAACTTCTCTCACTTCAATTTTGGTACCTATGGACCCCCATTTTGCAATCACATTGAGATTTTCCTATTTCTTGCTATGACCAATGATTTTCAACTGAAGCCTCCGTGTTTTAGTTATTAAAGTACTCTGGTTCTTACTTAATCTTCTGCTTTGGCTGCCTGAGGGAGTCACTCCCTTGTTACTCCTGGGTGAGACAGAAGCCTAGGTTCCCTGTGTGGCTTCCACTGACAGTTATCACTGTCAGAGATAGCAAGGGGTAGGTTGAGAGGGGAAAAAAGCTGGAAAAAATAAACAAGCAGGTAAGAGCATAAATGACACAGTGAGAAAGTCTCATCTATGGTTAATCGGAGTCCCAGGAAGACAGAGAAGAATCTAAACAGACCTATAATGACCTAGGATAGATAACATGTGGTAAACATGACATCTGTTCCAGTTTTTGGTCATACACTTAAGTTCTACTTCCTTCCTCTTGGAACCCTGAGATGCTAAGTACAGGCTACCATGCGGAGAGAGTGGCCACAAGGAGAATCACTGAAGCATGATGTGTGTGTGAAGAAACTACCTTGGATGCTTGCTCATTTGAGTCTTCAACGACTCTAGCCCCAGATGCTGACTGCAGCTGCATGAGAGATCCCAAGTGAGAACTATTCAGCTAAGCTCAATCAACCTACAGACCAGGAGAGATAATAATAAACTGTGGTTGTGAGCTGCTAAATTTTGGAGTAGTTTGTTCTGCAGCAGCAGATAACAAAAGAGATATACATAGAAAAACATATAAGTCATCCAAGCTACTGAAGTGTGTGGCTTACTGAGATTTTACAAAGTGAATAAATCCACGTAATCAGCATAAAAATTAACAGAACTCTGGTACTACAGAATCCCTTCTTCACTTCCTACCAGTAACCATCCACTTCTTCAAAGGATCACCAGTACGCTGACCTCTTACACTACAGGTTGCTTCTATCAGTTTTTTTATTTTTTACTTCTTTGAGGCACTGGGGAGCTGAACCCAGGGCCTCACACATGCTTTTTCACGCGCTTTACCACTGAGCTGCAGCTCCCCACCCTTTTTTACTTTTTATTTTGAGGTAGGGTCTAAGTTAGGCAGGCTGCCTCTGGCCTTGAACTTGTGATCCTCTTGCCTCCCAAGTCACTGGGATTACTGCTGTGTACCTCCCCGCCCGGTCAGTTTTTGAATTTCATATAAATGAAATTATATAGTATGAATTCAGTTATGTCTAGATTCTTACTATGATATCTGTGAGGGTTTTCATGTTATGTGTACTATTGTTCATTCAATTTCATTGTTACATAGTACTCCATTTTATGAATACATTATAACCTATTTATCTGTTCAACTGAGATGGATGTGTAGACAGTTCCCGGTTTGGCTTATTATAAATAGTACTACTGGAGCAATCTTATACATTTGTGTGCATTTCTGCTGGAGTGAAGTTCCTGGGTCACAGGATATGCAGGTACCATCAGCTTCTGTACATAATATCAAACACTATTCCACAGTGGCTGTACCAATTTACACTTCTTATTTATGGATGCCTGGTATACGCAGGCATACTCCTACCTCTATTTTGCATCTTTTAGACCACTGCCTTTTCATGCTCATGCAAAAACTCATTTCTCTAATGGGGATGCTACCGTCTGGCTCTAACAAACCCCTTCTATCTTCGTTTTATTATGTACCAATCTCTAAGACTTTTCCTCAAATTCAATGAATATTCATATGGCACTAGCAATAATTTTCATCTCTGTTCCAGCTCTGGAATTCTTTCTAAGGAAAACCATAAAATACACTTAACCTTCTCCATTCCAATGGAATGCAATTTTATTCTATTTTAGCAAACTACTTATACGGATTATAATCTAGACTTTATAATCTTGTTAAACTGCACCTTCTTAAAAATCGTAAATGCTGCATTCCAAATCAAACCACTTCTCCTCTATTCCTTTATTCATCTTATTAAGTAAACTCAAATTCAACTGAGATTTCTAATATATATGCCTCTTTCTTCCCAATTCAGCCCAACAGACAGACTCAATGGCTGGTTACTCTCCACCAGTACCTCAAATCTCCTTGTTCCCTTTACTCTATACTGTATTTACCATTTCATCTTATTTTATTTAAATATTTTATTTTTCATGGTACTGGGGGGTTGCACATATTTTACAAGTGCTCTACCATTGAGCTGCACCCACAACCCCCTTTTTCATTTTTTCTCTTGAAACAGGAACTTGCTAAATTACACAGGCTGCCTCTGGCCTTGAACTTACGATCCTCTTGCCTTTTGTCTCCTGAGTTGCTGGGATTATAGGTGTGTACCACCACATCTGGCCTGTATTTATCATTTTAAACTAAAATTTAAACTCCAATGATGTGGAGGACTGCTGGAAACTCATATGGCACTACTGGCTCCACTACAAATTTAGGATTACTACCTTAGGAAAATGCCCTTAGATTGCTTGGCATATCTGTTTATTTTCCCCTTTCTAGTCAGATACTACTAGCCTGCAGCATACTACCTTAGTGGCTGATCTCGTCAGATCTCAGAAGCTAAGCAGGGTCAGGGCTGGTTAGTCCTTGGTTGGGAGACCATCTAGGCACATGGAATGCTGCAGGCTTGGGAGAAGGATCCAGTAGCCCACTCCTGAAACAATCAGCCATCAAAAACCCCATCAATAGCAGAGAAGCACTGACAATAGTGCTGGGCATGGCATAGTGTCATTCTATTGACATAAGTTGCTATGAGTTGGACCTGATTTGATGGCACCTAACAACAACAGTCAGGTACTTGGTCTCATTTCCATGGTAACCATTTTCCAACGCTATCACACCCTCACATGCTTTATGGTTTCTCTGGCTGTTTCAATTACCTTTTGTTCTTCTCCTGTATGTGCAATATCTAACAAGTTCATGTCTCTCTCATCTTAAAAAAGCAAGGATCAGAACTGTGTCTATCATCTATGCTGATTTCTCTCCCATCCTTCCTTTCACTTCCAAATTTCTTGCAGAACTAGCACACATTCTTAAGTCTATACACTAACTTTCCTTCACTCCTTACCTGTTTATAATCGTGCTTGTTCCATTCTATCCCAAGGGTTCTCCTCGGTCCTTAAGATTCATAAATTGTTCAGTTCAAAGGACCATATGCAGCATTCAACCCATCTGACCTTTCTGCTTCAGATCTGATTGAACTCTATCTGCTCCCTTCATGAAAATGTTTTCCTCCTCTGGCTTCACAGATACCTCTGCCTACTAGTTTCCAATATTTATTGACTATTCCTCAGGTTTTTTTTTTCTGACTTTGTCTTTTTTAATGATCGTACTCCTTGTTTCCATCCTTAGTCCTCTTTATAAAGGATGATACATTAGATTAGAACCCCCTCAGTCCACTAACTTCAACTGAAATCCCTTTGCTGAAGATTCCAAATCTGTCGTTACAATTGAACTTTCCTTTTACATATATTAAAATGTCTCTTCCACTTGGAAATCTAATTAACCACTTCAAAATTACGTGTAAAACTAAACTCATCACTTTCTTATTCTTTATAAGACCTGCTATGCTCCTTAACTAGAAGCTTGGGTTATTGGGAAGGCCTCCCTTCCCACTATTTGCACAACTGACATCATTGGTGTAGTTTATTGCAAAAATTCCCCCTCAATCTAATCTCCTGATCTTCACAGTTTTAGTCCAAATCTTCATCATTTCTTGTTTAACCTATTATATAATAACTTTGTCTTCCTGCTGCCAGTACTGTTCTCTAAATTCCTCCTGAAATTATCTTCCTAAAAATCAAATATGATCATGTCCTGCTTAAATATCTTCATTTACTTCCCATTAACAAATTAAAGTCAAAATTCTTTAGCCTAGCTTTTTAGTCTAGTACCAATCTCTCTCAAGCTACTTACCTACATACAAACTTCACTCCAGCCATTTTAATGACTCACCATTCTCATGACATGCTACATCTTAATTATTCCTTCTTTCAAATGTGCCACATCTTCTATCTTGATTATTCTTCCTTTTTTTTTTTTTGGTGATACTGGGGGTTGAACCCAGGGCCTCATGCTTGCATGCTTTGCAAGTGCTGGACCATTGAGCTGTACCTCCAGCCCGTTTTTTTGTTTTGTTTTGTTTAATTTTTGAGACAGGATCTCACTAAGTTACACAGACTGCCTCTGGTCTCAAACTTGCAATCCTCCTGCCTCTGCTTCCCATGCTGTATTCTTCCTTTATTGAATTGTCACCTCTTCCAGTAAGGTTCACTCATTTTCCAAGGCAGAGTCAGCTACTCCTCCCAGAACCAGTGTTTATGCTTTAAAAATACTTTTTTAAAGTTCCATTTTCCTCTGATGTGTCTATCTTCCTTGTATTTGTAATATCTTGGAAAGCAAACAATATTCATTAATGACTAAATATTTATTAAAGACACATCTTTTATTACTTACCTAAATCTATATGCACAAGTTCTGCTGACCGCTCATTTATCAATATATTCTGTACGTGCCTATCACCAAGTCCAAGGATGTAACCAACTGGGGAAAAAAACCCAACAATCTGAAATCACTGATTTTATCTATTTCTAATACCTATTTAGCTGTAATTCCAACTAATACTATTGGCTCTACATATTTTTAAGCAGTTTAAAGCAAATTATGTATGTAAGTGGCCATTTTGAGTTTAAGTCAAATCTGACCAGCTACTTTAATGTAAAGTACATTTTACAAAACCCCCACGTCTGTCAGCTTGTCATTTTTGGGTGGCTTGCATGTTGCGGTGATGCTGAAAGCTAGGCCACTGGTATCTTAGATACAAGCAGGAACACCCATAGTCAATAGGTTTCAGCTGAGACTAAGACAGAGTAGGACGAAGGACAGAGCAGCCCACTCCTGACATAATTAGCCACTGATTACCCTATGAATAGCAGAGAAACACTGTCAACTATAGTGCCAGAAAATGAGCATCCACAGGTAGGAAGGTGTTCATGAAAGAGAAAATAAGCCATATTCACTGGGAAATAAAGAACAACCAGTCTTATTTCTCTACCTCAAAGTAGAATTCTTTCTGTAAAACCGATGAAAAGCTATAATCAAAAGATAACAAACAGGATGAGCAAGAAACATAATGATTAAAATACTTTGGTTAGTAAGTATCATCACCACAATCATAGCTCCGCCATTGAGAACACAGGAAAGTGCTGAGTCTCCTAAGATGCCTAAGAAGATTACCAATGGAAGAAGTGGCCACACTGCGAGTATAAGCCAGTCGCTTCTCAAACCAAACAGCTGGGTCCAAGAATTTTTCCATGCAGAAATAACGGAAAACTGGTTGAAAATTCTGGCAAATATCCATGAAGGTTTCATATTTCTCTTCATAAGACTTCTTTTGCACATCCTTTAAATTGAACATTTATAAAATTATTTCCTCAAAATTACCTTGTTCAACTAACTCAACTAACATCCATTATTTTTCTAAATGAAAAAATGCAACAGATTTAGGGGGAATAAAAAGATGAACAAGATACTCTACCCATTAGAAGCTAACAGTCTCATCAGGGATGCAATTCATTACAAATGGTAAGCCCTTTAGGATTCTCATAGTAGTTTCTTGTTTGTTTGTTTGGTGCTGGGGATCAAACCCAGGGTCTCAGTGCCTTCTAGCACTATACCCATGAGCTAAACTCCCAGCCCCTCACAGTAGTTTTAAGGGAAGGAGGCACATCAGCAAAGACCATTATCTTGTTTTAATCAAATTCTAATTGAATGATCTTGTAATGTAGGTGGAAGTAAATATAGAAGTGCCAAAGGTAGCTCCATACAATCTCAGGTGGCATCACTGTACTAGGTGTGGCAGGAAGCAGAAGAAAGGGTAGACTGATGAATGGGAAAGAAGTTGACACATCTCAGATCTCTGTCCTCCAACATTTTCTTGTTGTGTAATACTTTCCCCAAGCAAAGCTTATCTACTTCAATGGGCTCAACCCAACCATATGCTGGTGATGTCTACATCTCTACCCCTGGTCTAGGTATCTTTCTAAAAACTCCAGAATGATGTGCCTTTCCAACTGCCCACTCAACATCTTCACTTGGATCATTTCCAAATGCAAACAAAATACTTCTTGATCCTCTCCAAACCTCAGCCACCTCCTCCATTGCTCAGCATGGTAAACAGCTTCATTATTCCTGATGGTCACACCAAGCAGAAAACTGGAAAGCACTCACTTTCCCTAACCTCAATCCTAATCACCAGCTGAATCTTATCACCTGCTTCCCTCATATTTCTCACGTTCACCCACAATTCTCCAATCCTACCATTCCTACTCTTAGTTCAGACTCCATCTCATAACTCCAATCTGGCTTCTCAAAAACACAACCCACAGTGCTGTCAGAGTCATCATTCTGAAATGTCTGATATTACTACTATTCTTAGGAGTCTTCCACTGCCTACTTGATAAAGTGCAAACTTTTTGGAATTTCACAAAACAACCCTCCATTTTTTGGCCAACAACTTCTACTACAACCTCACCGATCTATTCTTCCTTGGAAAGAAACTTATGCTATCTTTACCTGCTCATGCCTCCTTCCTGTTGTCTGTATACTGCTACTGCCTGGAAAACCTACTCTACAAAGTTTGGGTCAAATACCTTTTTCTCTATCAAGCCTTTCATGAATCTAATTCTCTCCACTCGTAGCCACCCCAGGTAGAAACAATTACTTCCTCTAAGTCTGCACTTTACCCTGTGCACCTGGACAGATTTGCATTAACAATGCTACCGCATTTACCACACATTTAAGAAAATGTAACAGAAAGCACAATGAAAAGTAAATGGCTCTGGGAACAGACAAGGCTCAAATCTTTGCTACACTGTTTATTAGGTCACTGACCCTGAGTAAGTTAGGTTCTCTGAACAACTTCTCATTTTAAAACAGGGCTAAGCACAATAATGACTAGGCATATTTGTCAAGTCTTAGCATAGCACCTGCTCAGTAAGAGGCAGTCAATAAATGAGACTGATAAAGTGAATTAATGTTCAACAAGATGACCAGAGATACAGAAAATATATTAGAAGGTTCAGATGGCCAGTAATATGGCAAATATCTGAGTTCTTTATATTGGTTTCATATAAGAATCAACGCATGATGTTTTTTGTTTTGATAGCTTGCTTGTTTTATTAAGAATTACCTTACCCTAAATGGGAAGCAAACTAGGGCACAATGAATAATGTTTAAATTTCTTATCTGATAAGGGTTGGCACTTTGGGTAGGTTAAAAACATTCCTGTTTTACTCATACACTCTTCATGCTGGTGAGCTTACTATTTTTTAATTTAGTTTCTCCAGCAATTATCTCATGAAATAAAAACTTTTTGTATTCTATAACATTTAGTGGAGCTGGGGTTTGACTCAGTTGGTAGAGTGTTGCTCTGCATGCTCTGAGGTCCTCGGTTCAATCCCTAGCACCACAAAAAAACAGGAAAAGGATGTGGCAGTCCACTCCTAAAGCAGTCCCGAAACAATCAGCCATTGAAAACTCTATGAGAGGGCACCTAACAACAACATAATGTTTGGTAACATTAACTTTAATGTTTGTTAGCGTTAATAAGCTATTAAATAATCCTTCAGTAATTTCTGAGTGCTACTCACCATCATTTTCTTTTGGCATTGAAAAGCACTAAAATCCTTTGGCCTGTATCTTTTATGAGCACCATCTTCGTTGTTAACAAGAAACTCACCAATAGGGACAGTTCCTGTGCACCATTCAAGAACACCACTTCTCTGAGAGAGGGGAACCACCTGAAGGTAAATTAAATACCTTATGATTATGAATGGCCATTAAAGAGCAGCTGATGCAAAGCATTTTTCAACTTGTATTACTATTTCTCTGCCCATAGGACACAAAGCACCTTAAAAGGAAAGCAACTACAAATAAGCTCAAAGAAAAAGACTTTTCTTAGTGTTT
This sequence comes from Pedetes capensis, assembly GCA_007922755.1. NCBI lineage: Eukaryota > Metazoa > Chordata > Mammalia > Rodentia > Pedetidae > Pedetes > Pedetes capensis. The sequence continues at coordinate 38,721 of VMDO01011798.1, read as the reverse complement.
TGCTTAGTTTTACATGTATATGTATATTTTTGCTTTACATTCTTATTACCTTCACCAAGATTAAATGTTGTTAGGTGTCGTCGAGTCGGTATCCAACTCATAGCGACCCTATGTTCAACATGTAAAACACTACTGTCAGTGCTTCTCTGCTATTCATTGGGTTTATAATGGCTGATTTCAATTGGGTTTTCAATGGTTTTGGGAGTGGGTTGCTGGGGCCTTCTCCCAAATCTATAGCATGCTGTGTTCGCAGGCGGTCTCCCATCTAAGTACTAACCAGGCCCAACCCTGCTTAGCTTCTGAGATCTGATAGGATCAGGCAGCACAGTGATATGGCTGCAGCCAGATTAAATGTATTCCTACATAAAGATGAGCAATTGCTGACATGGTTGTTTTCGTTAAATTATAGCATATTATAAACATATATAAATGTAAAAAATGATATAAATACTCTTACATACGGAAATACCAAAATCTAAGATTTTTCTCATATTTGAAGATATTTTTCTTTTATCAAATCTAAGGTACTTCTCATATTTGCAGGGTAAGAGATGAAGCTCTCTTTGTATCCCTTGCTAATCTCATGTCCCTCCCCACCATCAAGATGACTGTTATCCAGATGCAGTGGTGCATGCCTGTAATCCAGTGACTTGGGAAGCAGACGCAGGAGGATCATGAGTTTGAGGCCAGGGGCAGCCTGCATAATTTAGCGAGATCCTGCTTCAAGATAAAAAATAAAGATGGGGCAACGGGTGCAGCCCAATGGTAGAGTTTGCAATGTATGCACCACAACCCTAGCTTCAACCTCCCAGTACAGAAGAAAAAAAAAAAAAAAAAAAAAAAAAAAAAAAAGCTATCCATGCATAAGTAGTTATAAACTTTAAATAAAGGCATACATATGCTTCTGCAATTTGCTTTTTTTTCACTCAACACTTACTTTTAGCCGTGTTAATATATTCAGCAATGATAAATCCCTGGTGAGCACATTTCAGTTTCTCCAGGGTATATAGCTAGAAATGAATATCTGGGTCTACAGGGAATGTTAACCAGGAATGGTTAATCAGCTATTGCTAATTAACGATCCAAAGTGACTGTTTCAATTTACACACCCATCAGCAGAGTTATTCCCTAACTTTCCCAATACCACATTTGTCAGATTTTTGTATTTTGCCAATTTAATGGTATTTAAGGGGGCTGAGCATGGTGGCACATACCTGTAATACCAATGACTCAGGATACAAAGCCAGGAAGATTGCAAGTTCAGAAAAAGAAGGGATACTTCAGTTGATTATAAAAAATACCTAACTTTAACATCAATGAGTGCTTTTCAAAAAAGAAACTAAAAATAATATTGTCTAAACCAGGGGCTCACAATGTATGGCCTTTGTACTAAATCCAGCATCAATCTGGTTTTGTATAGTCCGTGAGCTAAGAATGGCTTTTCAGGTTTGAAAAGCTATTAAAGAAAAAAATATATACCAGAGACCTATGTGGCTTCCAATGCCTAATATATTTATTATTTGGTCCTTCATAGAAAACATTTGCTGATCCTTGGTTCAATAATGCATCTTTCCCTGGTGAAGCAACAGAATAAAGACTAGTTACCTTATATGTACAGATAGTCAATTTCCTCTTCCTAGTTTCAGTGTTTCTCTGCAATAATGTATTACACATTTGGAAAACCTGCTGCATGACAGCATCTTGTCTCAGGTCATCACGGCCCTTAAGAAGAATCAAACATGTTCAAACAGTTCATTTTATTATTAAAAAACAATCATCTGAGGATAATAAAAGGCACTCAGCAGTCAACCTGAGTATCTGTGCACTTCTTAACAGTCTTTAAATAATTAAGAACTACTGCCATTCTTTCACTTAGAATAAGCTATAACATTGGGAGACAGACTGATTTTTTAAAAAAAGTTTTCCCTGACTTCTTTTGTAGTTAGACTGATTGAACTTCCCTACCTGATGGTCCACTGCAATACACCTTAATGGAGTAGCACTAGATCTGTCCACTTCTCCATCAGGGTCCCCAAAACTCCTGAGCAAGTAGAACAGCAGAAATGCTATCCTGTTCTGGTACAATAGCAGTTGGCACAGTTGCAGGACCCGTATACAAGTATAGGCCATCAACTTGCTCTAATCACGGAAATAAACAACTACCAGAAGATTTTTTTCACAAAAGCAAGCTGGTTCTTCACCTCATTGTATCTGTACATGTTTAGAGTAGTTTTTTATTTAATTCAACTGTATAATAATTGTCTTTTGGAGACAGACATAAAAAAAGAGAAAAGCATTCTGGTTCTAGAAACTAATGCATTTTTATTTCATAAGTTTTGCTCACTTGTAATTATTCAAAATAAAGGCAGACACTCCAATAGAGCAAGAAGGAAATTTCAACTGAAGTTTTTCTTTGCTTTGATGTCATTAATCCTCTAAGGACTATACCAGAAAAGGGAAGACTCACCTTGACAAGCTGTCTCCTTTCCTTGCCATCAGAACCTATACAATCTATTATTTTGGGCAAATTTAAACCTCCTGCTAAACGAAATTCTGTTTTAAATGATTGTATAGACACCAGATTTCCATATTCTCCTGTGGGGTCCACCTAATAAAAAGTATAATTATGATAATAGGTCAGATACATTATTTGCATTTAAAGAAAAACAAATTATAAATGGTAATTTAACTATTAAACAGAAGAATGAATGACAATGTGCTGCTGGTTGAGAAGTGGAGCTATAATTTATTTTCTGTTTAATGAAATATTATACAACAATAGAAAGGTTTAAGAACTTAATATGTAGATAACATCACTTACTTTCCTAAATGTCTTTTAATAAAACTAGGGCATACCAAATAAAATAGTGTGGCTGAAAAATTACTGAAATATTATAACTCAGGTGTTGGCATATATGTTACATCACCTGAGAAAAAATAAAACTCACAAAAACATAAGGTATGTTTTGAAAAATGTAGAGGAGAGTTTCCTAGGTCAAAATGCTAAATCAGGCATTTTCAAGAAATACTCAGGAAATAACAGTTGATATAGCTACAAAGATACCAGTTAATTCACATGATGCAGCTATATTTCAAACTCAGTAAGAAAGAGAGATTTACAATGTACTCAACATGATCATTTTCTAAACTATAATTTTTGTTATTACCTATATTCCTGCCTACATGGTATTTCTAGCAATAAAGGATTATTATGACCTAACTAAATGTATTATGTCTATACAGTCATCTTTTTTTTTTCCTTTTTTGTAGTACTGGGGGTTGAACCCAAGCCCTCGCACTTGCATGTTTTGCAAGTGCTAGACAACTGAGCTGCACCCCCAGCCCATTTTTTTACTTTTTGAGACATGGTCTCACTAAATCACGCAGACTGTCTCTGGTCTCAAACTTGGGATCCTGCTGCTTCTGCCTCCCGAGCTGCTGGGATTGCAGGTGTATGCCACCGTGCCCAGCTTATACAGTCATCTTAATACTGTAATACATAGTATTACTTAATATGTCATAGCCAATACATTCTACTGTATACCACATTTAAAAAACAACAAAACCATCACCACTACCAGGAAGGGAATGGTGCTGCATGCCTATAATTCCAGCACTTGGGATGCTAAGACAGGGGGATCAGGATGCCTTACCCAGGGAGATCCTGTCTCAAAAAATAAAACCAAGCTGTTGGGAGTGTTGCTCAGTGGTAGAGTGCTTCCCTAGCATGCACAAGGCCCTGGAGCCAATCCCCAGCCCCACATATATACTGTTTGAAAAACAAAACAAAATAAAATAACTGAGAACTCAAAAAATTTAGTCTTTATTTATGTGGTATAAATAAGCACATGGAAATTTTCCTTCAGGCCAGTGAAGATAACAGTCTATATGGGCCTTCGTAAGAAAGATGGGAGGTGCAGAACATGAAGGCAAAGGAAAAGAAAGGAAGAGAAGACTTTGAGTATTTTAGGGCTTGGGCAAAGTATCCAGTACAGAAAATCTCTAGGTTGAAACACAAAATTGCCAAAACTTAACCAATTCTAACTATAAAAAAAGGCGATTTCAAATGGTTCCATCTAATAAAGTGGAATTTAGCTTAATTAAAACTCAAGAGTTAATGGTAAATTACCTTAATTTCCATAGTAGGAACAACAACATCTTCTAAATTCTTAAGTTTAGTGATTGGCTGGTCTGCTGGAATACTGATGCCTTCTGTATTTAAAAATAAAGAGATTTTAGTGAAAACTGCAAACTGAGGAACAACACTGAAGGTGAAGGGGGTCTAGCAACACTGATTCTCTCAAACACATACTTCTCTGAGTCTTCCACTGAGTGGCATCTAGGTTTGCTAATATAATGTAAGCATCACAGAGTGCCTCAACATTCTTGACCATCTGAGGTCTCTTACTTCTGATAGTACGTATTATTTTGTTTGCAGCTTCCATTCGATCCTATCAACAAACAAAGAACAAAAATATTACACAGGAACTACTCAACACTTAAGCTTCTCAGAGTTATAAACACAAAGAGAAAAATGAAATTTATGTTCAGAGGTAAATAATGGAAGGGTAATTATTTCTCAGATACAAACAAAACAGTTATCTTACAAATGAAATGCATGAAAAGTATAATGATCTCAAGTGTCAGTGACTTAGGTGACTTTCAAAACGTCTACCTTTTTCGTAAGTCCATTGCTATGAGAAAAAAAGTAAAATACTATGGGTATTTATGCTTTGAGAAATAGGGAATTCTGCACCAATTTTAGGTAGCATCATAATAACAAAGGACTTTAAAATTAAATACTACCAGCAACACATTCTTCAAATTCCTGAGATTTATACAAGGAATACTCTGGGAAAGAGTGAATGCTGCAACTCACAAAGGTTACTTTTATTTAACACAAATACCTCATCAAGCTGAGAGCTTTGTTTAGGTGCATTTTTACTTATTCTACTTCTTCTTGCTGCCTCTGGTTTGGTCAAAAATTCATCTTTGTTTGCATTTGCTAAGGCCAATATAACAAACAAAGTATGATGGGGATGATCCATTGAAATCCTAGAGATGAGCTGTCAGAAAATTAAGAACTATTAGTTTTATATAAATAAAAAATAGAAAATCCACATTCTTAATTTAGCTTTATATCAAAATGCACATTACTGTCTATATTCTTCAGTGAGTAGAGTATATGCCTGTGTGGGAGAGAAAGCCAGAGAAGTACACCAGGAATACAAAGAGAGACTGAATAATTTAAGAGGAGTGAGGGAAGGCAAAATTTTTTATTTCCATTTTCCAAAGGAACAATAAAATATACTTCACACAGAATATAGTAATATAACTCCCACAAGTCTGTCAGCTTGTCATGCTGTGGAGCCTTACATGTTGCTGTGATGTTGAATGCTATGCCATCAGTGTTTCAGATACCAGCAGGATCACCTATGGTGGACAGGTTTCAGTTAAATTTCCAGTCTAAGACAGACTAGGGAGAAGGACCTGGCAGCACACTTCTGAAACAATTAGCCACTGAGAACCCTATGAACAGCAGCAAAGCACTGTCAAATATAGTGTGGGAAAATGCGTCCCCCAGGTGGGAAGGCATTCAAGAAATGACTGGGGAAGAGTTGCCTCCTCAAAGTAGAGTCAACCTTAATGATGGGAATGGAGTAAAGCCCTTGGAACTTCCATTTGCTGATGTGACATCACTCAAAATAAGAAGAAACATAGTAGCTGCAACAATGGGCTCAAACATAAAAAAGATCATGTGTATGGCACAGTTCTGGGTTATGTTTCATTCTGTTGTACATAGGGTTGTTATGAGTCGAACACAAATGAACGGCTCCTAATGACAACATAGAATATAAAAGCAATTATTACTTTTGATCTTCAGGTCTACTTACATTATTGAGCACTTCATGAAATCCTAGGCCTCCCATCATTTTGGTTCCCATTCTAGCAGCCAATTGGTACATAAGAGGCAAAAATTTATATGATGAAATCTTCATTCCATCTTTCTGTTATAAAAAAATATAGAATTAAGAGATGTATAATACATTCCAAATATTCCCAAATCTAAGCAAATAAATTATCCTAAAATAATGTTCTTCTACTAGCATAACCTGTTGTTGTTGTTGTTAGGTGCCATCGAGTCGGTATCTGACTCTTAGCGGCCCTCTGTACAACAGGGGAAACACTATTGTCAGTGCTTCTCTGCTGTTCATAGGGTTTTCAATGGCAGATTAATTTTTGGAGGGGGTTGCCAGGTCCTTCTCCCAAGCCTACAGCTTCTGGTGTTCCCAGGCGGTCTCCCATCTAGGTACTAACCAGGCCCGACCCTGCTTAGCTTCCGAGATCTGACGGGATCAGATGTCACAGGGCTATAGTTGCAGGCAAGCATAACCTAGTGATTGTTAATTAAACTTTATTAAACAACAATAACAACTACTACATTTATCCTATCTAAAAGTCTAATGGGTAGCCTAGATTGATTCAGTGACAATTATGAATATTTGGTCCTAAATCAAACTGTATTCAGAACTAGAATACATGGCACTGCTTACATTCCAGTGACTCTAAGGAGGATAAATGTGGATCTGAGTCCTACTGTGATCCTGACTCCAGAGAAGTCAGTGAACAATAAATTGGAATGATCAGTTTTTTCCCTATATACCAAAAGTAACAAAGTTTTGTATGCACTATAAGAGAGATAGGATGTATCTATTATGAATCTTATTCTTTCATCCAGGAGAATCATTTTACCTTTAACCTGGCTGACAATGTGTTTTGACAATATACCTTTAATGTTAGGTATTTTTAAATAAAAACATGTGAAGTGGTTCTATCTTGATATTTTAATGTATCTTTTTTTTCCTAGGTACAAAAGTAATTCATTGAAAACATCCCCAAAAAGTACAAAGCAAGGAAAAAAAGCCCACTTTTGATCAGATCTTCTTTAATTGCTTTCCAAATGTCCCAATTTAGTGCTCCATTTTAGGTACTCTCCTGTGGTACCAGCAAAGGGATGTGAAAACACTAACATAAATTCTCTCACTTCCACATAAACCTACATCATTCAGAGCTTATCAAGTGGCTATGCGTGGAGCATCAAACCAACTGCTAGGGACACAAAGGGGTACAGAAAATCAGACATCAAAGGGCTTATGTCTCAATTTTTAAATCACAAGCTTGAACGCTGGGTTGAGTAAGACTTGCCTTCATCATGCCATTGACTTCAGCAACTCCAGAATTTTCAAGCCACAGGGAGCAAAGTCGGAATACCCACATATCATGTTCTTCTCCACTTAATAAGCAGTTGATGTAATTTTCAACTGCTTTACATAAGAAGCGTTTACGATCTTCTTTCAGTGCACGGAATGCACATTCATCCAGCTCCAGCTCTCTCTGAACCTTCACCGTGTATCTTGTATTATATAATTAAAGGAAAACATAAAAAAAAAACATCAAATTTTATAGAACTACAAATGCATATGTGATATACAATACAAATGAAAAATCAGGTGTCCATCCCAGGAGAAAAAGCAAAATTCTAATAAGGATTATAAAGATAACAAACTTACTTTTCTCTTAACTGTGCAATTCCTAAGCCTTCTAGGCAACCAAAGATGAAGTGGACTCTACTCTCAAGCTCTCTAGTTAACTTAATTCTTTACTTATACTAAATACATAGACCCAAGACAAGGTTAAATAAAGAGACTTAATTACATAAAAATAGGTAAGTCCTCTGTATTTAATTTCAACACTTCACTCTTTTTCAAATACAATCCTAACAAAACCCAAGAAACCCGAAAGCTAGTATCTATGTACTCTACAATGAGCTTTGTATCAGGGCATAAATTCTTCAAAAAGAACATGTCAGTGTACTGCATACTAATTTAAGCTGCAATTAATCACTATTGGGCCAAGAAAATTTATAAGTACTCAAGCCAAGCCTCAGTGCTCAAAACTGGTTCAAATCACACTTTTTACAAAGTATGTTCAATTAATTGAATATAAAATTGTCATATACGGACATCTAGTTACCTGTTGGTCTGAATTTTATGTTCTCTTAGGAGGCCCACTTCCTCTTTGGCCCTTTTCAAGAGAGCTTGCTTGTTTTCAAATTCTGATGATTTCATGTAGTTTTCAATTCTCTGATATTGAGTATCAGAGAACCGAGCTAATGAAAGAAATGCCTTCATTTGTCCATTTCTGAGTTCATCGCTTTCTCCATGGTAACTTCCTGCAACTTCTACTGCCTTTGAGAACATAAATTTAAATTACATTTACAAATACTAAGTATATTTAAAGAATCATTCAGGTCAAGATAATCCCACAATGAAGTTTAAAGTGATATATATGTATTTAAAAGCTAAATTGTAGGAAAGTTGCATTTTCTTCACTTTTCAAACAACTTTGACAGTGTAGAAATAACCAAAACAGCTAATATTTGCAAAAACACATGCAAAAAGGAAGAGCTCTTTAGAATGTAAAGACAAAAGCCAAGTATGGTGGCTTATGCCTGTAATACCAATGACTTGGGAGGTGTAGGCAGGAGGATCACAGATTCAAGGCCAAAGGCAGCCTGTGTAACTTAGTAAGACCTTGTCCTAACGTAAAAAAAAAATTTTTTAAATGGGCTTGGGAGGGAGCAGCCCAGTGGTAGAACACTTGCAAACTATGTGTGAGGCCTTGGGCTCAACCCCTAAGTACTGCAAAACACATACATACATACATACATACATACATACATACATACATAAACAAAATGTAAGCACAATACACCCTGCTTTTCATGTTACTCTTACTTAGGTAAAGTAACTAATTCCCAAGTTAGTTACACTAAAGGAATAAAATGGAGAAAACTGGAAGATAATGGAGGCAAGAGTAGTTAAATCCTAGCCTTTACTTGTGGGTGAGTGGATTACACATGAATAGCAAAAGATGACTTCTACATTCCTTGATCAGCTGTTGTTGCAGATGAATAAATAGAGTAATTACCAGAAATAACTTATTGAAAGAGTAGCTAAGGGTGAGAATAGGGAGGAGGGAGAAGACATACGGTGTTATTTTCAAAATGTGCTCCTTTTTTTGGTAACATTCTGTTTTATTCTGCCCTAAAAATTATACAGAGCTCCGACAGTAACAGTATCTGGAAGAATGAAACTATACTTTTATTTGCTTTTGAGAGATGCTGATCTTGATGAAACCATCAGTGCATTCATGCTGAACAACAATTCTAAGAGTTATTCTAAAAGCTTACCTTTTCTAGATAGGTCTGCATGATGACTGCAGGATTTTCTAAACAAGTTTCTGCTAACCAGTTGCCACAAACCCTCAGACATTCTGTGTATATAAGTTTTAAATCGGGATCATTCTGTATAAACAAAGCAAAACCTTAAAATGTAGTTTGTTATCAAAAATGTTCTCTATGTAGGGAGAAAGAGCAGATCAAAAATGCTTGCCACCAGCTGTTTTTACCATACAACTATTTTAATAATTCCAAGTATGTAAGCTTATGCAATAATCATTCTCTATTGTTGTTATTATTACTATTACTAGTGAAGCCACTCACATTTATTGAGTACTTACATTTGCCATGCATTTTGTAATGGCTTTATGTATATTAACTCATTTACTGGTAATTCTCACATGAATCCTATGAGCTGAGGACTACTATTATCCCTGATTTGCAAGTGAGAAAACTGAGGTACAAACCAAGTAACTCCAGATATCCCGTAATATAGGGCCCATACTGTTAAGCAGTATATAAACATATTTATATTGGCATCCAGTACTTTGGTATAATGATGAGTTGTTTAAATAATGGAGGGTTTCATAGGAAGTACCTATTATCTAAAAGTCCAATGAGATGAGAATCACTGAGTAGGGTTATCTGAGGGACACCAACATAGCCAAACCTTTGACTACCTCGTGATTCCTACAAATGCCTCTACCTGTCCATCATATGCTGGGAATATAGCTGAAGTAGCAAAAAAAAGTTGGCAATAACTAACAGATGATGCTAAATAACATATTAGATGTGATATTTTATTTATTATTATTTTTTGTGTGTGTGTGGTTCTAGGGAGTTGAACCCAGGTCCTTGCATATACTTTTTAAATGCTCTTCCACTGGGCTGCATCCCTCTCTGCATTTTTATTTTATGTTGAGACAGGTTTCCTGCTAAGTTATACAGGCTGCCTCTTGCCTCAAACTTGTGATCCTTCTGTCTCCGCCAAGTTGCTGCGATTACAGGCATCAGCCACTGCAGCAGGCTTCTGACACATTTTAAAAGTAGTTGGATTGACAAACTGTTCCAACTTGCTTTATTTATTTTTTTACTCTCTCATGTATTTTTCTTTTGTTTTCACCTTGTCATTTCAAATTTATATAGAGATTTCATATTTATTTCCCACATGTCATTCTTGAATTCTACAGAAAGTTAAAAGACTTAACACTGGGAACAATTAAATGAGTCTACCACAAGACAGACTGACAAGAGTTACTATAAACAGGGAAAACAGTTTCTAAAGTTCTTTCATAAATATTAATTTCCAAGACTCTTTTCCACAACATCTTATTCATGGCTTAGTGATTGCAAATCTTTAATAAAATTGCCATCAAAAACATTTTGAAGCATAGTATTTTTTTTTATAACAGTAAACCACTAATTCAGCCAATTTAAAAACGAACAAAACTCCAAACCTCTGCACAGCTGACATCCAACTTCTTGATCATTTGCTTGAGAATACTTAAGGCAAGACTATGCTCCTTTTTTGCCCAGAATACTTGTGCTTCTTCCAGCTGCCACTCAGAGATGCCACAAATAGCTGAATTATACTGCTTAATTTGAAATATTGCCTTTTCAGGGAGCTGAAATGAAAATGACATGTGATAATAAATACTTTTGGTATTATTAACACCGAAAGCAATAAGGAAAGCACCTACTACCATTCACTGAGAATTTGACTACCATGAAATTGAAACTGAGGGGAGGGAAGAACCTTGCCCAAGGCTTTACCTTGGGATTGCTTAACTCCAGCATGAGAAACCTTAAACAATTATACTGGACAGTAGTGAACTCTACTTCTCAGCGACATTTCTTCTTACTCATGCTTTCTGTTATCTGAGTAATGAAGGAGCAACAAACAAGATGACAGTAAATCCTATTGACCTGAGTGTTCTTGAAAGTCCGGGCCAGAATAGAGAATTCTACAAGGTGTTTGGTGAGAATGTCCTTAAAGTATTCTCTTTGAGAGTTTTCCATTTCCTTTTTCACCAGGATTTCCAAAATGACTGTGCGTAGAGCCATGATAGGCTCCTGAAAACTAAAGTCACTGTCCTTCAGAAGCTGGGAGTGTTTCTGCCACTTCATGTATACTTCAAAGAGTTGTCTGTCTGTGAATGACCTGAAAGTCAAATCATAGACTTAATGTAAGCAAGAAAAAAGAAAAAAAAAATAATCATGTGCATCCTGAAACTTAATATACAACACAAAGAATTCTGTAGTAATACGATTAGATCTTATAATAATCCTCAATATGGATCAAAGTTTAGAAAACTACAAAAGTCTATGTGATCAGACCCTTTAAAGGTCAGCAGAGATGCCACAGATAATTAATATTTTAAAAGACTTCCTAAAAATACTCAGAAATCATAAAAAGTAGCCCTCTTGAATAAATATTCTTCTGAAATGAGAATGTATTCATTATACTTATCACAAAAGATGTCTATACCTCTAGTCCTGTTTCAATGCTCTTTTGTAGTAAAGAAGGATTTATGTACAAGGAAATGAAGTAAACCCATTAATTACCTACAGAAGATGACCCTATACATAGCTGCAACTATTAAAGAAATCATAATTCAGTAAAGAAAAAGTTGACATCTGGCAAATGTTTGATCTGCTACCTTCCTGTCTTGATCGGGAGTTGAACCCAGGGTCTCACACATACTTTGCAAGTGCTCTAACACTAGGCTACACCCCAGCCCTTTTTTTGTTTTTTACCTTAAGACATGGTCTCCCTAAATTATGCAGTCTGCCTCTGGCCTTAAACTTGAGATCCTCCTGCCTCTGCCTCCTAAATCACTGGGATTAGAGGCACGAGCCACCACACTTAACATTTTTATTAAAGGAATAGTAAATGCATTTATATGACTAGTTTGCTTCTCAGATGCATAAACTAAGCAATACCACCTAATCCTTCAGGATTACTGTATTGAGGGAAACAAAAAAGATGAGGCAGAGCGGTTAAAAAACTGATGAGGTGATGACTAGGAAATGAAAATACTTTTAGTTGCTTGATAGAGAAGGAAAAGTAATACAAATCCATAGAAACCAAACCTTTGCTTCCTCCCCAAATGACCCCAGAGCAGAAGATCTCAAACATTTTACTCTTAGGAACCTCTTTACACTTTTATAAATTACTGAAGACCTCAAAGAGTTTTCAATTTTTAGATTATATGTATTGACATTTATCATATTAGAAAGTAAAACAAAAATAGAAGCCAGGTATGATGGCATATATCTGTAATCCCAGCTACTTGGGAGGCTGGGACAGGAAGATCAACAAATTCAAGGCCTCTCTGGGCTACATTGAGTTGAAGACCAGCATGGGCAACTTAGACCCAATTTCAAAATAAAAATGAAGTAAAAGGCTTGGGGATGTAGTTCAGTGGTAGAGTGCTTGCCTAGCAGACGCAAGGTCCTGGGTCTAATCTTCTGTATGGTAAAATGTGTTAACTTATTTAAAAAAAAATAAATCACACATATCGTACATCACTATTGGTAACAGAGAAGCTGCACTTGATGACTATAAAGCCCCATGAACCACATACCTTGAGAAAAGCTCCCCAATGTTTTCCAGCTCTCCAATTGCCTGCAATCTACTAAGTGTGGGGTATAGCGAATACACAGACTCAAGGCTGCCTTTACACAATGCTTCAACTTCTTTTACTCTAGTGGTGAGAGAAAGAGAATACACTTAAAACTAAGAAGAAGTCTGCAGGGAGAAAAAAGTTCAAAGCTGAGGTTAAAAAGTTATCATCACAGGCTTGCTGTTGATCTAACAATACTAGCACACACAACAGTGAATACGAAATAGCAGTGGAAATAAATAGCCTAGGGATCATATAGACATAAATTCAAAGCCTAATTCTGCCACGTGTGGCTGTCTACCTTTAGACATGTTACTGGGTATCCCTGAGTCCAAGTTTTTTCACTTCTGTAGTTTAAAGATTAGATATGTGTAGAAACAGAAAAAGTGGCAAGCACATAAGCACCTAAATGGTAGCATATATTATTTCTGTCATAAATACAAGATTAGGTTACTAACAACTATTAAATAAAAAACATATTCCTTTGGATTATTATAGTTAATTACTTCCTCATGCTTCATGTCTTTTGTGCTTCAAATAAGCTGTAAGTATTGATCATTAGTCACCATTTTATAAATAAGAACTCTAATGATAAGAGAGTAAATGCCATATAACCACTAGAGAAAACAAGATTATAATTCTCAGGACCCTTGTATAGGAAAGGAACAAAGGACTAGGAATCATCAAGACTTTCTTGAGGGCTCCTGGTAAAGAACTGACCTAGGGTCCCAAATTAGAATTTTCTTGAAAGAGTGACAAAGAATGACAAGGAAACACTTGATAATAAACAGCCACCAAGTCTTTATCCCTTCATCAATGCAAATCCTTACAACGAAATTATTCCTCATGTTTTGAGAAAAGTAGCCATGACATTAAATGTTAAAATATAGTAGCTTTGACTTTTTATATAATACCTGGCATATTTGAGACTTTCATAAAATGCAGAGAATTCTCTGTCTCTTAGAGACTGCAGAGCATTGTACAATGATTCGTGGTAACTGGCTCCTTCTATTCCTTTGCTGTAAGATAATTTAAAAAAACAAAGATACATATTTAAAAACAGGAAATTCTAAGATACGTATGTATAAATGGCTCAAAGTACAAAATTTTAAAACTAAAATTAAGATTTCTTATAGGAAATACATTTCCAGAAATTTGGGTAAAAAACACAAATAATTTTGTGGGCCATTAAAATTCTTCAAACAAAAAGGGAAATTTCTCAGGTACTTTGCCTGGTTCTAAATATACTAAATTTTCATTTATTTATTCAATAAACTATTATGTTCCAGGCATTAGGTACTATGTTCTAGATGCAAGAGATCCAGCAGTGGACAAGTCAGATCAGTCCCCTTCCCTCAACTCTCATGAAGCAATGGTTTGATTTAGACAATGAATAGTGACAAGGGACATGCAGAAAATGAAGAGAGAGAAACGGGATAGCATGATGGAGTAGCTACTTTACAATGGGTAGTCAAGAAAGGACTCTGAACAAATCTCTAATTTTGTAGCACTCTTACAGTGTGAAATCTGAAAGGCATTTCAACTAATAAAAATATTCTTCTATGAAGGCAATTAAATGTGATTTTTAGTGTTCATATCATTAAGGCTTAGGCCCGCAGCTATAGCCCTGTGGCGTCTGATCCCGTCAGATCTCAGAAGCTAAGTAGGGTCGGGCCTGGTTAGTACTTGGATGGGAGACCACCTGGGAACATCAGGTGCTGTAGGCTTGGGAGACGGACCCAGCAACCCACTCCCAAAAATCAATCCACCATTAAAAACCCTATGAATAGCAGAGAAGCACTGACAATAGTGTTTCACCTGTTGTATGCAGGGTCGCTATGAGTCAGATACCAACTTGATGGCACCTAACAACATCATCATCATCATCAAGGCTTTACATATATATGAAATCCCTCATTAGACTAGGTATTTGGCTTTTCATTGAGAAAACATGGTGACCTGATTTATAGTTTATAAATATTATCTTCTTGGATAGTTTGATTTAGGGTTATTTTTTATAGTAGAGAATGTAGCAAAACCTTATTAAAGATAGTACCCCTTCAAGAAGTGAAGGTGGACAATAGAGAAAAGCTTCTGCTCTTGCTACTGCTGCCTACTCCTGTTTTTTAATAAAAGAACATAGGTCATAAATAAAGATAATCAGTCCTTTGTGTATATTCAACGAATAAAAATGCTATGTGACTAAAATGTTTCTAGCAGGGAGTAAAAAGAAGAATGTCTATACTTTTCCTTGGATTCCTCAGTTCAACAAACAGTGAGTAAGAGGATTCTCAGAAAATACCTATTATATTTCTACTTTCTAAAATATTTAGGAGTGGTGAGAGAGTTGCCCAAATGGACCAATGAAGTGAAATTCACACCTCATTGTGTTAAGTGCTTATTACCACCTCATTTAAACAATGGGCCTAAGTGTAGCTCTCAGAATCTATAAAATACAAAAAATATAACTCCTGTTACATTCATAGAATAAGATAAAAACAGTCATTTAGAACTTGGGCAATAGCCAGGCGCTGTAGCACACACCTAAAATGCCCCTGACTTGGGAGGCTTAGGCAGAAGGATTATGAGTTTGAGGCCAGAGGCAGCCCATGCAATTTAGTGAGATCCTGTCTCAAAATGAGCAAAAAAGGAGGGGGGAGGGTCTAAATGGTAGAGCACTGGCATGCATGAGGCTCAGGGTTTCATCCTCAGTACTATTAAAAAAATAAAATAAATTAAATTAAAAAAACAACAAATCAACCAAGCAACCAACCAAAAGCCTAGGGAAATGCCAATTAAAAAAAAAAAAAAGGTCAGATTTCTCCTTACTTGACAGAATTGCAATGGTCCCATTCCCACTGCATATTCCTCCATGCTGCTTGGTAATGAAGTTCCTGTAGTTCAGCACACCACTCTTCATTTTCATGATCTAATCCTTTTAAATAGACGGAAAGAATATGGCAGAGCCCCAAATTCTGCAAAGCCTAAATAGAAGTTACCAAAAAATAAAAATAAAAAAGGCAAAGATCAACATAAAACCAGAGAAACAAACAAACAAAAAAAACCAACATAAAAGTTAACTTTAAAAAACTTTGTTAACAATACCACTTAAAATCCAAATATATTATTTAGTCTATTATGCAAAAATCCTACAAAGATAGAATTCAGAGAGTGCTAATATTTGATGGAAGAATGCCTAAAAAGTGTTAGCTAGTAACAGAAATGATAGCTTCTGGGACCAATTCTAATGCAAACTACGAGAAAGAGTATACATGAATTTCCACGTGAGTTTCCACGTGAAGCACTAAGAACACCTGGCGCAATGTACATACTCAAGAAATGTTTTCTACTGTTAGCTAACAAAAATTGTGATTAACAAACATACACTATTTTTTTGGTCAATGACCTGTGCAGCTTTCCTGTGTATACCTGAGAAATGTTTCAGCCCAATACCTAAAAAAGATAACTTCAATCTCATCTTTTAAGTTATCTGGCTGTTATTGTTTGAATATAAAATGTTACCCAAAGGTCACATGTTTTAATGTTCACTCCCTGGCTGGTGGTACTGTTCATGAAGGTTACAGAACTTTGAGCAGTGGGACTCAGCTTTATGGAACTGGCCACTGGGGTGAACTGTTAGAGGTTTTTTACCTGGACCTGTGACCCCAGTTCCCCTCTCTTCCTCCTGCCCTGTCATGCCAAGAGGTCATCTGCCATAGGCCCTGCCACTGTTGACACTATGCTTGCCCTACTGCCATTATGGACTGATCCTCTAACTGTGTGCTTCCAATAAATCTTATCCTTCATTAAGTTTATTTTGGTTGCTTTTTTATGCTACAGTGATGATAGCTGACTAATACACTGGCTTTATAAATAGTCCACTGGCATACTGAAACCGTATCAGCACTACACTAGTGATGGCTTTACTAAAACAGAAGGAAATGTACCTGAATTATTCCAGCCTGGCGGGTAGATGAGGAGATTGCTGTTTCAAGGTCATAAGTTACTAAGGCTTTCCCCCACATTGCTTCATGTTCGTATGTCCGCAGTCTATAGGAAACATTTTTAAGGTACTTTTTGTTTCTACTCCCAAGTAATTCCATCATAAATAGAAGCTCTATACCCTTATCTAGAAAAATGAAATTTACCTAGTAAGTGGTTGTAACATTCTCCCTCCACCACAGCCATACAGACTATCTGGTTCTCCTATACTTCTGTAGATTTCTAAGAGAAGGTCCTGAAGACACAAATACAACAAAAATGGGGGAGAAAAGTCACTAGGAATGTAGTAAATTTCTAATGCATAACTTGCAACTGTAAATGTTGTGTTATGAAAGTAAATATTCAAATATATACTAAAGATTTGGATTAATGACACAGTAGACTTGTCGCAAAAAACAAAATAATCATAGTCTATCTTTGAAGAACTGCTCACAGCTTCATGAATTAGATAAAAAATGAATACAACCTACCCAGCTTTTATTATATACAAATATAATCACAAAAACAAAAACAATCTTGTCAACAGATAAAACTGTATATGGAAAAATGAACTTCTGCAAAGTCTGATGCATGAAATCTGAAATGCTAAAAATAAAGGTGAGGTGGTTTTCTTTGAAAGAAAACTCATAACTGCATCATAGTAAAATGTGATATGGATAAAGAAGGGGTTTAATTACACAAATCTTTGTTGCAAAACTTACATAGGAAAGATTCTGTTTAAAACAGTATCAATAAAAATGAAAATAGAAAAAGCATAAAATGGAAAAAATTGGATATATTTCATAGAAAGTTGGTCAAGCAATTTAACCTCCTTTGTGGTGCTCGATCTGGGAAATAATTGCTAAATACAAAATCCTTGATATTAACCTAATTCAATACGTAACTCTAATCCAACTATTCCTATTCAGAAACATGAAACCAAACCTTTAGTGTTGAAACATTCAGTACCTAAGCCTAGCACAGCACATGGAACACAGAAGGTAATCCAAAAATTCAGTGAAAAAGAATGAGACTGTAAAAGAAGCCATAAGGAGAAAGAGTAAAATCAGGAGAGAGGGTCAAAAAGGTAAACAGAACATATTTCATACAAGGTATGGCTAATAGTGTGAAGGGTTAATATATTAAGGAAAAAGAGAAATGAAAGGTTGTTACAGAGCTAGCATCTTGAAGTTATGGAAGATATCTGCAAGTACTATTTTAATGGAATGAGTGGAAGAAGAAAAATGGGAGAGAGCAAATACAGACAATTTATTTACAAAATTTGGCCGTGAAGGGAAGAGTTGTTGTTAGGTGCCGTCGAGTCCGACTTATGTACTTCTGTACTCTATGTACAGCAGATCGACACACTTCAAGTTGAATTTGGAGACAATGGATGTTACTTAGTATTTGTAAGAAGAGAAATGTTTTAAACAGTAGAGGTTTGAAATATTTAGAACATGTTTCAACTGGGCGCGGTGGCGCACGCCTGTAATCCCAGCGGCTTGGGAGGCGGAGGCAGGAGGACCACAAGTTCGAGACTGAGGCAGATTGTGTAACTTAGTGAGACCCTGTCTCAAAGAGTAAGAAAAACGGGCTGAGGGTACAGCTCAGTGGTCCAGCACTTGCAGAGCATGCAGGCGCGAGGCCTTGGGTTCAACCCCCAGTAACCGCCACCCCCCCACCACCCCCCAAAAAAAATAAAAAACATGTTTCAGAGCCATCATAGAATATTAAAAAATAAAGTTTATGCGAAAGAGCAGACAAATAAAAAGCACAAGAAGAAGGACTGGCCTGAGATAAAGAGAAAAGGTGTTTAATAATTGAGATGGTAACAATAGTAGGACATGTAGGGAGATTTCAATATTTGATAGTGGGAGATGGTTGAATTTCCTATATATGCAAACTACGTTCCTCAAGCACTAGGAAACAAACTGAAAGCAAAGGCAGAGAAGTAGAGGTAGAGAAGTTCAAATTGTCATTGTAGAGAAATGAATGGATCATAGAAATTCATTAAGAATGCCAAATTGGCCAATTTGAGAGTTGATTTAAGAAATTTCCATCTAATTCACTTCTATGATAAACAAATAAATATAAGCCTAGTTATAAATTAAACAAATAAATATAAACCAAATTATATACTGTGCTATAAAGAGAATGGAGAGGGTGCTATTGCAGAAAATACATGGTACAAACCTATCCTGTGAGATAGGTGGTTTTACTTCTACCTCTCAGGTAAGGGATTTAAGGTTGGAAGGGTTAAATAATTTGTGCAAGATTATTTAACTAAGTGAGAGTGTCAAGATTAGAACTCAAGCTTGTCTCTTCAAAGACCTAAGCTTCAATCCATAAACTTACATGTATGATGCTCAGACGAATATGTAGCTTCAATTTTAAAATCAAATGATCTAACTATAACAAAAAATAGGAAAAGATAAATATTCCTATTAGCAATAGTGTATCTAATACTTACCTGTAAACTTATTCCAGTTTCTTCTTTACTTTTTTCACTCAAACTAGAAATTGTTGTACTTTGACTTCCTTCTTCAAATGTAAGACTTCTGTTTATCACAAGAGCATTTCTTTTAATGAGAATATATTGCTTAGAAGCTTATGAATACATATATTATACACTTTGACAGAAAAAAACTAATGTCAAAGCAAACAAGTCCTGTATGTCAGCACTCTTTCCTAATGTAGCCAAAATAATATCTAGGCATACTTGCTTTAAAACAAGCAGTTTTGCACAAGTCTGCTACATTCCCCACAATTTACTGACTTTGAAATTCAAGGTGGTTTTATTTATATTCACAGAAGAGCTAAATTATTCACTTCTAATAAGTAAGAAATACTATCCTATGGAACCAAGATACTAAAACTCATTCAAATTCTGTTTATGATAAAGGTAAATGTTCTTGTTAGGTGCTGTCAAGCTGGTGCTTGACTCATAGTGACCCTATATACAAGAGGCGAAACACTATTGTCAGTGCTTCTCTGCTATTCCTAGGGCTTTCAATGGCAGACTGATTTTTGGGAGTGGGTTGCCAGGTCCTTCTCCCAAGCCTGTAGTGCCTGGTATTCCCAGGCAGTCTCCCATCCAAGTACTAACCAAGCCCGACCCTGCTTAGCTTCCAAGATCTGACGGGATTGGATGCCACAGTGCTAGGGCTGCAGGCTAAATGTAGTGTGCCCTAACTAAAATTGATAAGACTCTAGAAATAGGCAGTAATCAATTTTTTAACTCAATTTCTGACTTACAGGACAACATAACTTGTCTTCGTGAGCAATTTACAGTGATCACAAATATATTTAATAGATATTACACAGTGTTCACATAGTTTACACTTATAACTGTTTACAGTTGAAAAGTAGAGATTAAATATCAAACCAGGAGGGAAGAAACTAGTCCAAGTCTACCAAGTAAATTACATTTGGACTAGGATATGAATTCTGTTTCCTGGTTTTCCATAAAAAACACACTACATTTCTAGGGTGATGACAATTTAAAGTAAAAAATTATTAGCAAGAATGATAAATTTGACAATAAAATATAACTTTGCTATTTTAATTTCTTAATATGATTAATTTAGGGGTGAGAAAGTGATGCTAAATGTAAAACTAAACACTAGACTATTTCAAATGAACAAAGATTTGAGAAAAGGAGGCAGGATAGATAATAACGCATGCACTTTTTCCTTTCAGATTTTCTTGGCTATTTTTAACCATGTTCTAGGACTGGGGTGTTTTGTTTGTTTAGTACTAGGGGGTTGAACCCAGGGCACTCCACCACTAATCAGCAATCACAGCCTCTTTTTTATTTTTTATCTTGAGACAGAGTCTCACTAAATTGTGCAGGCTGCCTCTAGTCTTGAACTCACAATCCTCCTGCCTCCACTTCCCTAGTCATTGGGGTTACAGGTGCGTACCATAGCAACTGGCTAAGGGTGTTTTTATTAGCTTCTTCTTAGAGTTCTAATTCAGTCAGGGAAAAAAAAGTAGCTAGAATATAGGTCGATAACACAGAAATGAAATTTGCCTAGTCACAGAAAGAAATCAGTCACATTATAGTACAATATTTTATACTCAAAAAGTAAAACAGATCTTGAATACTTGAGATTAGTAGTAAATCTAACATAACTGAAATCAGAGAACTATTCAATCATCTGAAGAGTATTTATTGGACCATTTATATTAAGTTCCCAATGCTAGTTAAGGGGAATACAGAGGAAATAACTATTGTCTCTGTCCTCTAGGAGCTTGCTAACTTTCATAATATAAATAAACATTTCTATTTCAGAGCATTACTTATTTTTTTAAAAATGTATAGCCAGACATGGTGGCATACACCTGTCATCCCAAAGACTCAGGAGGCAGAGGCAGGAGGATTCCAAGTTCAAGACCAGAGGTAGTCTGCATAATTTAGCAAGACCCTGTCTCAAAAAAGTAAAAAAACGGGCTGAGTGTGCAGCTCAGTGGTACAGCACTTGCAAAGCATGTAAGCATGAGGCCCTGGGTTCAACCCCTAGTACTGAAAAAAAAAAATTTATTAGTGTTTTACTTTAAAAGAGAAAACTGGCTAAAATGTTATTTAAATGAGGAAATGGGACAAAATAAATCTTTTCTATATATCTTCATTAAAACAATGTCAATATCAATTTAAAAACCAAAATTTCTAAATTCCATTACCTTTTCTCTTGATCATCCATGCTTTTTTTATCTGCATAGATTTCTGCATAGAGCAATGCTGTAAAATGAGCAGCACAAGTCTGAGCTACCTTGGCAACTTCCAGATAATTCAAATCCAGCCAGAAAGCATCATCAAAAACTGTTCCTGGAGAAGGTCTAAAGAAAAATTAAACATGACATTCTATTTTGTTTAATATCAATATTAAAAGAAAAGCACACTGATATAGAATTCTAGTAACTGTTAGTTAAAAAGAAAACTATATTCAAATAACCAAAAGCTGTATTTCCCCAATATATAGTTATAAACATTCCAAGATACCATGGCTAAAGAGTCCAGATCCCCAAGCTTTTTACATCACAACCCCTTAGAGAATCTGCTAAAAGCTCCGGGCAACTAAAAAACTCATATTTTCATTATCTTTTTCAAGACTAACACTATAAGCATGTAACAAAGTAGTGGTAAAAGAACTGAGTTTGGAATAGGATACGGTTAGGTATAAAGCTAGCATATCACCAACTGCTACCTGTATGAACTTTAGAAACCTGACTCCTTCAGACTCAGTTTCCTATTGTCCTCATGTATAAATCCTAGAACAATACATCCCCCATGACTCAGCAGCACACTCCTGAAACAATTAGCCACTGAAAACCCTATGAATAGCAGAGAACCATTAAATATAGTGCCAGAAAATGAGCCCTTGTGCTGGAAGACATTCAAAAGATGACTGAAGAAGAATTGTCTCCTCAAAAGAGTCGACCTTAATGATGGGAGGGAGTAAAGACCCTGGGACCTTCATTTGTAGATGTGGCACAACTCAAAATGAGAAGAAACAGTGGCTGTAACAATGGGCTCAACATACCAAAAAAAAAAAAAAAAAAAAAAAAAAAAAAAAAAAAAAAAAAGATCATGTGCATGGCAGTGTTGCATAGTGTTCTGTTCCATTGTACATAGGGTTGTTATGAGTCAGACCCGACCCAATATAACCTAACAAGAACAATACATACATCAGAGAATAGTTGCAGTGATTAAATAACACCTGGAAAACTGATGAATAAAGTACTTTCTATATATCAAGAATGTAATTGTAGCTATTATTTCTGAGAAACTTCAAGTTCAGAGAAGTGAAATAACTTGCCCATGGAAAGGAAGCTTACATTTATTCAATGTCAGGTACATTACATACATTAATTATGGTACATTAATTACCATAAACCATCCCCTTTAAGGCAGACATCATCCTGATTTTAAAGATGGTAAGATTGAATTTCAATGACATCAAGTAAATTCTTTGGATCTCAAAGTTTTTTTTTTTTTTTTTCCCCTGAGACAGGTCTTGCTTTGTGGCCCATTCTGTCTTGAACTTACTATGCAGGCCAGGCTGCTCTCAAACTTACAATCCTGCCTCAGTTTTCAGTGTGCTGAGATCACAGGTGTGCACCACCACGCTCAGCTCAAGAGTTATTTTTATTAGTAATTTTTTACTTAGTGTACATTTTAACAAGTTTCATTATGACACTTCCATACATGCCTATCTGTATATTGCTCATGTTCACCTCCCCCATTACCCTGTCATGACCCTTCTCCCCACTCAATCCCCTTCCTCTCCAAAAATGGTCCCCATTCTATTTGCATTTACGTATTTATATTTCATAAATATACATATACATGGTATATAAATCCAGATTTTGCCATAAGGAAAAAACGTGGTATTTCTCTTCCTTTCTCCCACTATTCTTTCTTACTGCCATCTCTCTAGTCCCTTTTCTCCCCCAACACAAGCCCCCTTCTACTTTCATGACCTATATGTTTTAATATTAAATATATATTGAAATCTAACACCCACATATGAGACAAAGTCTGTCTGAGTCTGGCTTATTTTGCTTAAAATGATGATTTTGCTGTGCATGGTGGCACATGCCTGTAATGCCAGCTCTTGGGAGGCTGAGGCAAGCCTGAGCTACAACAAAAGATGCTGTCTCAGGAAAAACAAACAAACAAAAAAAGATAATCTATAGTTCCTCCCTTTTCATCCTCCTCCTTGGCTGAATGAAACTTCATGGTGTATATATACCACACTTTCCTTATCCACCTAGGTTGATTCCATGTCTTGACTATAGTGAATAGTGCCACAATAACCATGGATGAGCAGGTGTCTCTATGGTATGGTGACTTACATTTCTTCAGATATATTACCCAGGAGTGGTAAAGTCATGCTGTAGCTCTTTTTAAGTATTTTGAGGAAACTACATACTGATTTCCATAGTGGCTTCACCAATCTACATTCCCATCAGCAGTAGACTAGGGTTCCTTTCTACCCACATCCTCACCAGCATTTATTGTTTTTTGTTGATTCTGACTTGTGGAGATGGTATCTCAGTGTAGTTTTGATATGCATTCCCCTGATGGCTAAGGATGTTGAATATTTTTTCATGAATGTTGGCCATTTGTATTTCTTCTTTTGAGAACTTGCTATTCAGTTCATTTGCCCATTTTTTGATTGGATACTTTGCTTTTTTTGGTGTTTAATTTTTCAAGCTGTTTATATATTGTAGATGTTAATCCCCTGGCTTTTTAAGATGCGCATCTGGTATAAAACAATAAGGTAAATCAGTAACTTTCTAATCAGAAACAAAGATATTAAAATGTAAAGAAAAACTACTTTTTCTGTAAGTGGAAAGGAATGGTATGAAGGGGAGAGAGAATTTTTTTTAACAGTACTTCAGGGTGGAACCATGGCTTCCTGCATACTAGGCATGTGTTCTACCAATGACCTGCACTCCTGGCCCCTCCCCAACTTTGGGGGGGTCTCGCTGTGTTGCACAGGGTGCCTCAAGCCTGGAACTCTTCAGCTTTCTGCCTCAGCCTCTTGAGTCTCTGGGATTACAGGCATGTGCCATAGCATTTGGTTCAGAAGAATTAATTTTTAAAGATATAAATGCATTTAGGTTAAAAAATATTCTATTCTTCTCTCACCTCTCCCTCTCATTTTTTGCCGACCACTGTAACTACCACCATGCATACTCATGAGACATCAATTCCTGTATTTTCAAATTACAGATGCTCCTGGACTCAGGATGAGATTATGTCCCAATAAACTCATCCTAAGTAGAAAATATTATAAGTCAAAATGCATTTAATACACCTAACCTACTGAACATCATAGCTTAGCAACACAGCATTCTTGTGGTACCAGTTACTGAGCCTCTTGATCATATGGCTGACTGGGAGCCACAGCTTGCTGTTGCTGCCCAGCATCAAGACAGGATCATCCTGTGTTATCACTAGCCTGGAATAAGACCAAAATTCAAAGTATGGGTTACTCTAAATGCTATTGTCTTCACACCACTGTAAAGGAGGAAAAGGATAAGATGAACCACTACAAGTCAAGACCTTCTGAATAGACCTACCACACTATTTCTTCATAGTTCTGGTCAGCTCTCTAACAGTACAGAGTGATTAAACCATCCACTCTAGCAATTCCTATACTCTGTTAAAATAATAGGAACAAAGGTATTAGACTATAAAATACTCTACCCAAATCAAGAAAATAAACTTTGTCATACCATAATATTACTACAGATTTTAATGAATATGGCATGAAGTTTCTTATAATAAAAACATGTAAATGAGGCATGCATACAACTCTAGTTACTTCTAAGAACAGTAAAAAGCATAGTTAAAAGAGCAGCAACATAACTAAAAGTAACTCAGAAAAATCACTTGTTCCTTTTCCACAGCTCTGTTGATAGAATAAACTAATGTGCCAAAAGGCTGCTCAATTTGGCCGTGATAATACTATTATTGGTACAGATGGGAGTAGAAGTGAGAGTTCCTAACTCTGATTTAACCAAAGTACTATCATGAACATGGATTATTGCAAGAAAATATAAGCATCACACCTATTAAACATAGCACTCTATAGCAGCTTCACCAAAAATTATCAGGTTAAAATCTAGCCAGCAGTAACAAGTTGTACTTTCAAATC
This sequence comes from Pedetes capensis, assembly GCA_007922755.1. Classification (NCBI taxonomy): domain Eukaryota; kingdom Metazoa; phylum Chordata; class Mammalia; order Rodentia; family Pedetidae; genus Pedetes; species Pedetes capensis. Next base: position 13,204 of record VMDO01011798.1, on the reverse strand, counting down.
CCCAAACCCAAGAAGCAACATTCATTACATTACCTCTTTTGTCTTCTCATGTAGTCTACAACAGCAAGCATTGTTCTTTGTGATTTTTTATCCAAACAGTATCGGGTAAAGTACTCTGACTCTGAGAAAGAAAAGAAAGAAAGACATCTCTTCTCAATTGTCAGTCTTAGACAAACTTGCTGAGGTACTTTTTTCCTTATGTGTCTGTCTCCTTATGCACTATAAGATTCTGATGGGTAGCACCTAACACAAAATTAGTTCTTAATAAATATCAATAAACAAATAGAATTTAGTGGCATGTCTTCCTCTTAAAAGAAATAAATATGCCTAATGTGAGAATGTACATTGTAATTTGTATCTTATTTCTGAAGGAGCACTAATTCACTCGTTCAAAGAGTATCTACAATTTTATGTGCTAGGTGCTCAGTATACCATCATGAACAAGACAAGACTATTTCTGACCACACAGAACTCACTGATTCACTGGAAACCGTTACCACCATGATAAATGGTATGATGGGAAAGTTTAGACTGCTGCAGAGGCATTTGGATAAGAAAGTTTAATAGAAAAAGTGAGATGTGAAAAAAAGTAATGGTTAGGAGAGAGAAAGAACAGTGTACCAGGGAATATTAACAGTATCTGAAATGGCTGGAAGCAGGAAAGAATTTGGAGAATTTAATGGAAGAATTTCAACTGTGCTAAATCACAGAGCTAGAAGGCAGTAAGGATGATAGTGACAAAAGTGAATAGATGGAGTAAGTTATTTATAACATAAAATTGGCAGGATTTTGTAATTAGAGGAGATATGTGAGAAAGATTTCTGGCTTGGGCAACAAAGCACCATTCATTGAGGAAGCAAACAATACAAGCAAGCCAGGTAAAGGAGAAGAAGATGATAACTTGACAACTGAGTTCGAGATGTACATTGAACATTCAAGTGAAGGCAATGAGACTTCCTGACATCAGAAAAGATATATTCAATTTTATAGGAATCTAAATTTAATTTTCATTTCAATAACAGAATGTTACATATGAAATTTAAATTTTCACTTTAAGTAATAAAAATACTGGCATTCTACACAGAGATAAAACTGGATGCTTTTCCTTTTGAATGGCTATAGCATAAATCTGTTGTTAAGTGCCGTCGAGTTGGTATCCAACTCATAGCGACCCTATGTACAACAGGTCAGTGCTTCTCTGCTATTCATAGGGTTTTCGATGGTGGAATGATTTTTGGGAGTGGCCTGCTGGATCCTTCTCCCAAGCCTAGAGTATCTGATGTTCCTGGGCAGTCTCCCATTGTAGTACTATCCAGGCTTGACACTGCTTAGCTTCTGAGATCTGATGGGATATGATGCCACAGGGCTATGGCTGCAGGCATAGCATAAATCTAAGTACATAATAATTATTTTTTAACCCAGGGCCTTGCACACACTTTGCATGTGCTCTACAACTGAGCTGCACCCTCAGCCCCTTTTTCACTTTTTATCTTGAGATAGTGTTGCTAAGTTATGCACGCTGCCTCTGGCCTCGAACTGGCGATCCTTCTGCCTCCCAACATAATAGTCAAACTATAAATACTTATAACTGTGGATCACTTATATTTCCCAAATTAAAGACAGATCATATGTTTTACTTTGCAAAGTCTCTGTATTTTAGGATTTTCATTTCAGCATCCCCTCCCAATTCATATAAGCATATTCCACATCATTTTGGTGAACAATTTATAATCTAGTAGGACCACAGGATGGGCAGTGGTCTCTATGTTTATAATTATATTCTTCAAAACAGTAGTATTTTTCCTATTTTTAACTGATACATAAAAATTACACATATTTATGGGATCTATCTCTTCAAACGTTTGTCATTTCTTTATGGTGAAAACATAAAATCCTTTCTTCTAGTTTTTTTTTTTAAATGTATACAGTACATTATCATTATCAAGTCACTCAACTCTGTAGCAGAACACTTAGTACTTCTTACCCTTATCTAACTGTAACTTAGTACCCACAGATCAACTTTACCCAATCCTTTCCCGCCCCATGACTCTGCTAAGCTTCTTGTAAATACCATTGTTCTCTCAATTTCAATGAAATAAACTCTTTTTAGATTCTACATGAGTCAGATTATGCTGTACTTATCTCTGTTTCTGGCTTATTTCATTTAACATAATGACCTCTAGTTCCATGCAAATAGTAAAAGATAAAGCAGAGCAGAATGAAGTCTAAATGATATAAGAATGTCAAAGGAAGACTGTAGTAATAAAAGTGGAAAAACAACCAGGAGAACTAAATAATCACAATCTAAACCAATACTTTTATTAGAACTGCATTTGCCTTGAAACGTAATATGTAAATTTGTGCCTAGTTTAAGTTTGTACATAAAATACATTAATAATATATATTAAAGGTAGTAAATTAATAGTGGAGATCTGTAAGTTTTGTATCTTTTTAAAGTTTAGGTTTGAAAAATTGACCCATGATAATCCTTCAATTATGTACGTATGTATCATGTGTACCCAAACCCTAGTGGAATTTATTCTGTTATTAAGCTTTCAGCATTGGAAATACTCATATTGTGGAAGAAAAGTAAGATTAAGAGTAAATAAAATACCAATTAATTTCTCCTCTAAAAAGGATAACACCAAACATTAAATGAAGTTTATTTTACATTATAGGGTTATAGGTAATTTTTTTAAATTTATGCAACTTTTATTTTCCACCAACATATGCGTGGTTTTGTAATAAAAAGGTTACTTTTAAAAAATTAGTTGGCTGTTGATGTTGTTAGGTGCCTCTGAGTCGTGTCCAACTGATAGTGACCCTCATTGGGATTTCAATGGTTGTTTTGGGGATTGCCTCAGGAGTGGATTGCCACGTCCTTCTCCCATTTTTGTGGTGCTGGGAATCAAACCCAGGACCTCAGAGACTGCAGAGAGGCACTCTATCAACTGAGCTAAACCCCAGCCTTTTTTATTAGTTGGCTAGACATCTAAAAATACGAAAATTCCACCATACTGCTACTGTAGTACTAAGTATTTGATAAAATTTATCTATGTTTTTTCTACTGCTAGAATGGGAGGGGTGTAATGTTCACATCTATATTGCCAGTGCCAAGGCTGACACACTGAATGTTGAATGAATTGTCTCAAAATTTACTGAGTAGTATACATTACGAATTATTCTAGGTGCTTTACAAACGTTATTTCATTGAAAACTTGCTATAACTTTTATCTTCATTCTCTAGTTGAGGAAATAGAAATTTAAAGTTGCAGAAGTAAGCCTGTAAAGTGTCTCCGATGGTATTTAAACTTAAATCCATCTTTCTCTAGAATTGAGAAGAGTATAAACATTAGCAACTTAACAGAATACCTGAATCCAAATTTGCAGGGGTTGTAGATCGGCTTGTTTGTGAGAAATGTCTAAAACAACTGGTAAAAAATCCCTGAACATGCATAGAAAGAAGATTTCTCCATGATTCATTTGTATCTTGGAGTAAAACATCATGAATCAAGTATAGAAGCACAGTCTGACAAAAGTCAGTTTTCACCTACAAACATAAAACATATCCATGTAATAGTATGAATAAAGGAACACATTTTACTTAAAAATTTCATTTCTTATTGCTGATATATTAAGCTCTTTAAAAATGATAGATTAATCTGCCATGAACTCAAAGTACTGTTAAAAAATAAACAAAAAACGTGTACCAGGCAGTTTTTTTTTTTTTTAATACTAAGCTAGTATACCAAACATGTCTGTTAGTTACACTGTAATTGTTCATTTGAGTCTAGGCTATTAGCATAATGAAACAGGATATTGCTTATATATGAAATGTCACTATTTTAAATATAATTTCAGAGCTAGAAAATGTCATTAATAACAGAAGCAGCTTCTGATATAAGGGGGAAAGGGTAGCAAAAATTTAAGAGAAAAGCAGAAAATCTGAATTTTGCGGGCTTTCTATACTCAGTGAATAGCTCTAACAGTCATGTTAAAAATGTTTACTTTTTAGTAAACCCCAATTTCTTGGTATAAAATTAGGTAATTACTTGTGATATACTCTCAAGTGCAGAAAAGTGCTTTTATATGGCACATTAAAACAGTACTCAATCTTAGTTTTACCATTCATCACTCTATACACACAAAACAGATAGTTTTGTCTGTTGATTGCTAATTGCACAGATTTGCCTTTTATTTATTTAGTTAGTTTTTGAGACAGAGTCTTGCTGTACAGCACAGGCTAGCCTAGAACTTACTATGTAGCCCAGGTTGGTCTCAAACTCCTGATCCTCCTGCCTCAGCCTCGCAAGGACTGGGATTACAGGAGTGCACAATGACACCTGGTACACACTTTTTTCTTTTTAAAATAAAGACAAATCAAAGAGCTGGTTTTGAAAATAGAGAATTAAAGGTACTAGGAATTGGGAACATTTCATTTTCTTCACTAGCTTTTCTTAGCTTTTCTTCACTAACAGAAATAAGTTGTGTGCGTTGCCATGGTACCACTCTGCTGAATTCATATGAGAGCAAGGTAGAGTTGTACAGAATGTGATGATTTATCCACTGTCACTACTTTTTCTATAGAAAACAAGGACAGTTGTTTTAAACTGCTTTGAATTTGGGTGCTTTACTACCATCAATTAGTTGTAACTGGGACATATTTGACCTAGTCAGATACTGTATTTTCACATTTCTGTTGAATCATGTGTGACAGTGTGACAAATTAAAGCACACCATTTCTTAGAGTAATCATATTGTTTTCTTTTGCTTGGGTTTTGTTTTCTTGAGATAGAGTCTTGTTATGATGGCCTCAAACTCACAATCCTCTTGTCTCAGCCTCCCCAGTGCTAGGATAAAAGGCGTGTATCACCATGCCTGGTTTATTTGCTATTTTGAATTTTACATTTGATAAAAAGACTAAACTTTTTTTGGGGGGATGATATTGAGGAATGAATCTAGTACATCTCTACCACTGAGCTCTACCCTCCGACCCCAATTTACTTTAATGTAATACATGTTTTTATTTTTATTGAAATAAATTATACTGTACCTTCACAAGGAAAAAGGAAATGTTAATTGCTATCCCACCCCCTTTGTCATTCAAGTAAGCATATCAGAGAAAATAAATGACAGTGATCTTATTAGAAGTAAACAAAGAAAGTTAGACGAAATTTTTTTGGTTAATACAAATAATTTATAATCCCCAGGACTTTAACTATAATTAGTAACAAATTTTGACAAGGGACTGCTTAGAATTCATCTAGTATTTTGCTACCAAAAACCTTAAACTTCCTGTATAAAGTATGGTTAACCAAAGATGACCTCTTTAATGGATTTATAGCAGCTGAGTGTGGGTGACCATGCATAAAGATGGTATGCAGTATACTCAGCACTCTTCTTAGATGCATAGGTCATTATTAGGTACACAGAAGCCAAGTGGGATGGGAAATGCAAAGGAAAAAAAAGGAATTAATTTAGATTAATAAATCTTCTTACTTCACACATTGGCTTTAATAATTGAAGAATTTCACTTTTTATTCCTCCACTGTCCAAAAAAGCACAAGTCAGCGTCTTTATCCAAATGTCATGACTTTCACTTTGAGGAATCCAAAGACTTGTATCATCCAGGCATTCTAATGAGTTTCCTATGTCAGGTCTGGGTACTTCTAAAAACTAGAATCAGAATATGTAAGTAAAAGAATCAGTGTTATGGTTTGGATACAAAGTGTCCCCCAAAAGGGCTCCATGTTCCAAGCTTGGTTCCCAACTGGTGGCACTATTTTGAGAGGTTCTGGAGACTTTGGGAGGTGGGGCTTAGGAGAAGAAGTAGGTCACTGGGGAAGTGTCCTTGAGGACTGTATCTTGTCCCAGGCTCCTCTCTCTTTTTCTCTCTCTCTGCTACCTATCCATCATTAGGTGAGTAGCCTCTTCCACATGATCCCGCCATGATGATGTTCTGCCTAACCATGGGCCCAGAATCAATAAGCCAAGGACTATGGGTGGAAACCGCCGAAACCATGAACCAAAAGAAGTAATTCCTCTTTGAACGTGCTTTGTTCTCGGTTATCGAAAGCTAATTTACATAATCAGAAAATCATTTTACCTTAATATGTGGGTACAAACAAATCTTTTTCCAAATAAAACTATACTTAAAACTAAATCTGGAGGCAATAATTACTTTTAAAAATTAAAAGACATTTATATGAGACAGATGGACAGTAAAAAAAATTTATTGATCTAGGCAGCAAGAAACTTCAGTTCCACTGTCAGCTCTGTAACTCATTAGTATCATATTATATATATCACAAACTCTCTGCCTCATCTGTCTATGTACAAAACTGGTCCCAATCTAACACACAGAATTGGTTTCTAAGTAACGTGATTTTAAAATGCTACAAGTACAGTGCTCTACAGTTTCACTAACAGCTTGTATTACTAATAATTTTACTAAGAACAAAATAATATTTGCTGCATTAAAGTTATTACTTCAATGAAGGGTACATGCCATGAAATTAAACCAATGGAAACTCAACTGTACATTTTTTAGTCATTTTATGAAACAAAAAGAGGAAATTTTAGACTAAGGGAGGTGGAACTGTTCTAAAACATCTTTCACAGAATCTTTCCAGTGGAACTTTTAATGTTAATCAACAAGGAAAAAGGGAGAAATCTACAGGTCATCTTATATTTCACTAGAGAGTTGAGACACATTAATTTGCTGTGGAAATAAATGCTTGCTTGTTCATCACAATACCTAAAATTACATTCAAGATCAATGGCTTTTATGTGATCAAGAAGTTTTCTATTCCTAAGACAGAAAGTCATGTCATGGAGAATTTCCCTTAACCAAAAATCAAACATCATTTCTCTTGGTTATTTATCTCATTTTTTCCACATTGTTAAAATAAAAAGTAACAAATCCCTTGGATCAAGAACTATGATTAAATTATTTCTCGGAAAGGTTAAATGTTACTACATTACTATTTTCAGTAATTTGATATTCATAATCCAGAGCAAGCAATACTATTCTAGATACAGTGGAAATTCAATAAGCACTTATTATTTAAGAGACCTTTTTTCTTGATGTTCTAAAAGGCTGTAGATAGGTCAGCATGGGATCAGATGTCATTTTATAAATCTCCCAGAAACTATGTCCAGTCTTTGTGGCCAAAATGTTTTTCAAACAGGTAACAGCAGCTGATCGCACTTTGACACTGAAAAACACAATTAATTCAATCGTTAATCTTGCATGTTAAGCAACCTCCACTGAAAAAAAATTTAAAACTAGTATTTACACCTTATATTATTAGAAAGATATCCATGAAATTCTATAACATCAAAGTCAAAAATTTCAAGGAATTTTTAATATTGCTTCAGTAAACCTGACTTACTAGCCAACCCAACAGAAATAATCACTTTAAATACCTTTTTTTGTGGTACTGAGGTGCTGAACCCAGCCTACTTTGCAAACACTACCACTGAATGGTACCCCTCAACCCTTCTTTCAAACCTTTTTATCTTGTCTTGAGACAAGGTCTTGCTAAGTTATGCAAGCTGCCTCTGTCCTTAAATTTGTAATCCTCCTGCTACTGCCTCCCATGTTGCTGGTTTTACAGGCACGTGCCACTGTACCTAGCTATCTATTTAATAATGTTTATATTGTATTATGATTACTGTTAATTAAAAGGACTCATAAAAAGAAACACTTGGAAATAGCAAGGCCTAATTAATATGACTAATGAGAATGACAAAATACTATTCACCTGTGAAAACATTTTGACAGTATCTTCTCTGGGAATACATATAATTTTAGGTGAAGGAGAATGGCATTTTATTCCAAACGTTAAAATTATTACTATAGACATATTTGTTTTTGCAGTACTAGGGGTGGTTGAACCCAGGGCCTCACCCATGCTTTGCAAGCTCTTAACCACTGAACTCCACTCACAGCCTATATTTTAAACCTTTTATCTTCAGTCAGGGTCTTGCTAAAGTACACAGGCTGCCTCTGGCCTCGAACTTGCTGTCCTCCTGCCTCTGCCTCTTGAGTCATTGGGATTATAGGCCCAAGCCCGGCTCCAGATAATAAAATTATTATAAGAAAAAATTTTAAACACACAGTAGGTATGCACTTATTCTTGCAAAAATCTGTTGTGAATCAGTAAGTAAGGCATTTAAAACCTCTACTTTTTCTTTTGGGCTGGGATTTAGCTCAGTTGGTAGAGCGCTGCGCTGCAGTCTCTGAGGTTCCGAGTTCAATTCCCAGCACTGCAAAAATGGGAGAAGGGCCTGGCAACCCATTCCCAAGGCAATCCCGAAACAGTCAGCCATTGAAAACCCTATGAGGGTTGCTATGAGTCGGATACCGACTCGACAGCAACTAACAACAACAACAATTTTTTCTTTTATTAAAAAAACTAGAAAAAGAAGGGATGCAATACAAGAAGTACTGAAGATATGACAACTGACAAAAACTTTCATTAAGCCTGATAGTGTAATGACAAATTATCAAATAAAGACTTAGTTCCTTTCGGGTTTCTTGGTTGATAACTTGGAAGTATAAACCCTAAACCTGGATTCATTCTTCATTCATCAACAACCAATTCATTAGCAAATCCTGGTGGCTCTATGTTACAAGCATATTTTGGTTCTACCCGTCTCTCATCTGCATTACTGATACCCTAATCCAACTTACCACCTTTTCTCTGCACTACTGCAATAATTTCATAACCACTGCTGGGCACAGTGGTGCATGCCTGCAATCCCAGCATCTCATGAGGCTGGGGGAGGAGGATTGCAAGCTTGAGGCCAGAGGCAACCTGTGTAACTTAGTCAGACCTTGGCTCCAGATAAAAAATTTTTAAAAAGGGACTAAGGGTGCAGCTCAGTGGAGCAGCACTTCAAAGTCTGTGCCAGGTCCTGAGTACAAACCCCCCAGTACCTCAAAAAAAAGGAGGGGAATATTGGGGGTGCAGCTTAGTGGTGGAGCACTAGCCTAGCAAGGTCCTGGGTTCAATTCTCCAGTACTTCCAAAAAAAAAATCATAACTAATCTTCCTGTTTCCATTTTTTGCCCCTTGGCAATCCACCTGTCATATAAAAGCCACAATAAAAATATATGCAACATGAGATCACTCTAGCTGAAACTCCACAGCTTCCTTATGTCCTCTAAATAAAATAGAAATTTCTTAATCAGAATTTGTCCTACCTTTCTAATTCCATCTACCATCTTCCTTCACATCAGGCTTCTCCTCTTTCTCAAATACATTGGTTTATCTCACAGTAGCATCCCTATAAGGAATGTTTTACCCCTAACTACCTAATCGTTTATTCACGATTACTCAAATCAGATGACACTTCCTCAAAGAAGTCTTCCCCAACCAGCTATTCTTGGATTTCCTTGGTCAATATCACCTTTCTATGCTAAATCCCTTTAAACACTTAACAATTTTTTTCTCTCCCACAGGAAAAAAAACCTAATTGTTCCTTACTATTCTTAAGTTTAAATCAGACTAATTTCTCTGTGTACCTTTTTCAGAAAAAAATAATATAATTTCAAATTACTGTGTAACAAGTGACTCATTTAATACTTCCAAGTCTTCTATGGAAAATCTCTCTTTAAAAACTGTGCCAGATACATTTTGAAATGTATTTTTAAATGAGATGAATTAATAATGTACAGAAGGATAGGGAGAAGTAATAAAGCACAGATAGTAAGTAGTAAAATGTTAATGGTAGAATCTATCTATAGTGAGGGACTGGGCTTTAGCTCAGTTGGTAGAGATCTGCTCTTGCTCTCTAAGGACCTGGGTTTGATCCCCAGCACCTCAAAAAAGGTCTAAGGACCTGGCTGCCCACTTGGAAAACAATCTTGAAACAACCAGCCACTGAAAACCCTATAAATAGCAGAGAAGCACTGACATAGCACCTACTGGGCATGGCACAGTGTCTGGGAGAGTTTGCTTGTTGTACATAGGGTCACTATGAGTCAGACCTGATTCAATGGCACACGACGACAACATATACTGTGAGTATATGGATATTCACTGTGAAATTCTTTCAACTTTGGTGTATGTTTTAAAATGTTAGGAAATCTTGTCAGGCTATTTAATGTACCAAAAATAACGAAAAGACAGACTCCATTAAATCAATAATGGAAATGCAGCAGGTACAAAGAGGACATATAGAAAAATAAAGTCAAAATATGTATTTACCTTAGGGATGATGCCTGGTTGGGATAAAAATCCTTTTAGCTTACTGTCAAAACTGGTGGTGATGGGGTACTCAAATGTGACAATCCATCAACAAATAGAGAGAGAGAGAGAGAAGCAATCTCACAACCAGCAAGCTGAAATACTGATACTATCTTGCAATTTTGTTTTGCATGGGGAATAAATGAGCAGTGGAAAATTCTATCCAATTAACTTAAGACTGTGGGGATTTATAAAACTTTTGCTCTATGGCTTATTTTAAAATGATCAAAATAAAGCTTAGCTTAGAGGATGGCACATTTCTGATTAAGCACTCTGACCAGTGCTTAAAATATCATTCTTTACATTCCCTTATTGAAATTGTCTGTGTGGAACTATCTGATAGTTTGCTTATTTGTTGTCTCATCTACTCTCACTAGAACTTACTTTGGAACTTGTCTGGAATCTCCCATCACTATTATAGTGCCTGGCAGTAGATTCAATGATACTGTGAATTAACAAAAATACAGTTTCATAAAAATACACAAGATTTTTTTAAAGTATGACAACTTAAAGGAAAAGACTTTAGTTATGCAAAATGTTGATTATGTGAAGTATCATTCTCCTTGAATGTCAAATTAAATAAGTGTGATAAGACATAAGGTGTTTATAAATACTTACCAATCTTCTACCAGTGCATTATTCAGGTAGGTCAGCATTATTAAGGTCCACTGAAGTTCTTTATCTTCAAATAACTCAAGAGCCTTGGTATAGAATGTATCCTTACTATGTTGAACAGCTATGGTAGAGAAATCTATAGGACCTATTTCTCCCAAGCAGCTTCCAACAGCCTCTACATACAGAAATGCCATTTCAGTAGAGTCACAGCTAAGACAGCATACATATAAAAAATTTCTAATTTAAAAACTGTAATGCTATTATTTTATGCTTCAAGATTTCAATGTTATGGAAGACTATGAGTATATTAAAGAAACTACAAAATACTATATAATTTGCTTTACATATTATCCATGTGGGCAACAGATATTTTCCCCTATAAACAACAAGAGAGATTAACCAGTAACAGAGTATAGGTACTGTATTAAGAATGAAAGTTTAAATATGGCTGGGCACTATATGAGAGTATCAACTATAAAATTGTTAAAAATCTGAGGTATCATATACATAAAAGTCCACAAACCTTGAACACACAATGCAGTGAAAATTTTTACACATTTTTTTTCAGGTGTTATCATCACCTACATGAAGAAAGATTTTCAGCATCCCAGAGGTCTCTTAATGCTCATTCCTACTTATGGTAGTATTCATTAAAATATGTCCACAAATATTTCAACAGTCCTCCTTTCAAAAAGCAGAGCACAATTCCCCTCCCCTTGACTGTGGACTGTAATAACTCATTTCCTACAAATAGAATGTGTGTAAGCCTTTCGCCTCTTTGATTAAACTTATCCCTAGGTATTTCTTTCTTTTAGATGCTACTCTAGATGGAAGTCCTTTCTGAGTTTCTTCTTCAGATTGTTCACTGTTAGTACATACAATCACAATTAATTTGTTTTTTGAGACAGAGTCTTGCTCTGTTGTCCAGGCTGTTCTCAAACTCCTGGAGGCAAGTAAGCAGCTGAGATCACAGACATGTACAAGCATACCTGGCTATAAACTCAACAGAATTTTAGTTTTGGAGCCAGGCATGGTCATGCATGATTGTGATCCTAGCAACTAGGGAGGCGAAGGTAGGAAGATCCTAGGTTTGAAGGAAGAGGCAGCCTGTATAACTTAGTGAGACCCTGTCTCAATTTAAGAAATTAAAAAAAAGGAGCTGGGGGTCCAGCTCAGTGGCAGAGCCTTTGCAATGTATGCACGAGGTACTGGCTTCAGCCTCTCAGTACTGCAAAATATATATATATATATATATATATATATAGAGAGAGAGAGAGAGAGAGAGAGAGAGAGAGAGAGAGAGAAGTTTTGGTTTTATTTTTTGAGACAGAGCCTTGCCACATAGTCTAGACTGGCCTTGAACTCCCAATCCCTCTGCCTTGGCCTCTTGAGTGGTAGGATTACAGGTATACACACCATGCCCCTTTCTTTCTTTCTCTCTCTCTCTCTCTCTCTCTCTCTCTCTCTCTCTCTCTCTCCATCTCTCCTCAGCCTCCTGAGGGTTGGGATTATGGGAGTGCACAATCATGCCAGGCTTCACACCTGAATTTTACGTGTTGATTTTGTACCCTGCAAGTGTGATGAACTTGTCAGTTCGCACTATAGAAGATAACTTGGGGATTCTATGAAATTTTCTATGTGTAAAATCGTATTGTCTGTGAATAGAGAAAGCTTTGCTTCCTTTCTAACTTAGATGCTTTAAATTTTTTATTTCTAACTGCTCTGGCTAAAATTTCCAGTATAATGTTAAATAGCAGTGATGACAGTGAGCAATCTTGTCTCATTCCTAATGTTAGGAGAAAGCTTTCAGCCTTGCACCACTACGTAGGATGCCAGTTATATGTACAAAACATGATTCTATGTTACACAGGAAAGCTCCTTAGGGTTCCTACAGCAAATTAGGTTTGTCCCTAGAAGCAGGACTGTGAATGAAGGAGTAAATTCCATGGACAAAGAAAACTTCTAAGTTTCTGGTAAGGTTAAGTTTATTGATCTGGGTGGGAGATGCACAGGTATACTCTGTACACAAATTCTTTAAGCTGTGTATGTTTGATATGTATTCTTTTCATATCTAAGCTATATTTCAATAAGAAGCTACCAAAAATAAAGTGCCCTAGACATTAGGGTCCCACTGACAAATCAGGAAAGACACAGTGGAAAGACAGAAGAAGCTATAAGCATTATTCTTACAGGTTCTTCCCATTTCTTCTTACTGAAGCAACACTGTCTTGACAGTTTCAAGCTTTAATCATGTGATGTTTTCTTCCTATGATCACCAAATCTAAATGCTTATACTAGACATGATGTTGGCTATTTATATTAGATTTCCCCCTA
>VMDO01011797.1:0-65034 GCA_007922755.1 Pedetes capensis | reverse complement strand
TATGGATAACACTTCGGAAAATGGGAATACCAGAACACCTAATTGTGCTCATGAGAAATCTGTACATGAACCAGGAGGCAGTTGTTCGAATAGAACAAGGAAACACTGAGTGGTTTAAAGTTGAGAAAGGTGTGCGTCAGGGCTGTATACTTTCACCCTATCTCTTCAATTTGTACGCTGAGCAAATAATCTGAGAAGCCGGACTTTATGAGGAAGAACGCGGCATCAAGATTGGAGGAAGACTCCTTAACAACCTGCATTATACAGATGACACAACTCTCCTTGCTGAAAGTGAAGAGGATTTAAAACATTTACTGATGAAGATCAAAGATCATAGCCTTCAATATGGGTTACGACTAAACATCAACAAAACAAAAATCCTTACAAAACAAAACAAAAATCCCTTTAATTACTCTGAGCTATTTAGCCCTCCAACGAAAAGACACTGAAGAATTAATTTTCTTCATCATTAGCAAAAGGTTAAGGTTTTGACTTAGCCATGTCAAGTTCCCAGTGAAGCTAGCCTCAACACTGTGCTTTGGTCATACTCATGAATGTATATTTTGCTACAGGTGAGATTTTTACATAATATTTTATCTCCAATCTATTCACAGTGCGAAAAAAACAAAAGGTTCAGAGATGGATTTTTAAAGGAAGAACATTCCAAACATATGCCCATTAGTGTCTCAGTTTTCATATACTGTCCTGCAAAAGTTTTGTTTAGAGGGAAGGTAGTACACTATTTGAATTTGACATTCTTTACATATAAGAATAAGTAAAACTTAGATGAAGAAAGCTGTCTTCTTGTCCCAAAGCACTAGTCTGTCATACAAAGAGGCTCAAGAAATAACCACGAAATGACTCAAGTTCCTGACTCAACGTTTACCCAACAAAATAACCAATTCTCCTTTCCTCTGAATAGTGCTGCTGAACCAAAACTGCAACCCATCAAAATTCAAGCAACTAGCAGCAAGAGATTACCACCTAGCAGATTTTAATAGTTTGTACTAAAACTTTAATGAATTTTGTTTTTACTTATCATCACACTTTGATCAAAGTTATGAGACTGAGTAAAAGTTCTAAAACTAAAGGAAGATTTCCTCAAATAGTTATCACTATCACAATCCTGCAGCACATAAAATTAGACATTTTTATGCAATATTCTAAGGTTGAAGTAAAGTAGGTACATTCTTATCTCCTTGGGGAAAATTCAAGATTAATGTCAAGAGAAACACATGAAATCTTTGCTGTTCTTCTTCCAAGATACATACTCTGAGAATGATACTCACTGGGTTGAATGTTTCTTCAACAGAATGGTGAACAGTCCACCAGTCTGAAGTCCACTCCCACGCATTCCCCACTATGTTATATAAGCCATAACCATTGGGAGGAAAGGCATCGACCTAAAAACAAAGAAGGAAAAAAACGCTGTCAGACTACTCATCTTGTTTTAAGAGCCTCTTTAGTGCAGAAATGCACCAAGAGCTATAATTAAAGAGTGTGAATATTAATTTTTATCCCAACAGTTAAAATACAATTTGGTCAACATATTAACAAAGGTTGTTTTTTTGGTTTGGGTTTGGGTTTTTTGTGGCTCTGAGCTCTCAGAGAAAGTTTAGAACCCTAAGATGAGTTTACATTGAATGGCATGGGAGTCAGTGAAACTATTTCTAGTAGAGTGACTAATATACAGACCATAAGTCAAACCTCTGCTCAACTCTATGATGGGGATGGTATTTAGACTTTTAAAATCACTGACAGGAATAACACACTGGACCCAATATAAGTCTCGTCACCAGAGCTCAGCTTTGCTGGCCACAATGTCTTTCGGCTCAGAGATCCCACGTCAGTTCTGTCCTCTCCACCAGTGTCCTCCAATTCACCATCTTATCTCTAAGCCTCAGTCACTGTTGTTAAAAAACCGAAGGGACTTGTTTTTATGAGGAAAATGTGAACTCATGATCGAGCATATTTGTAGTAGAGAGATGGCAGTCTCTGGAATCTGGAGGTGTGAAGCAAATTATACATTTGTCAGAGAATTACACCACATTTCAAAGGCAGGTCAGAATGTACCACGTGACACTGTCACACACACACAGAACAAAGCAGGGGATTTCTGTAAAAGGGAGGGCAAGAAAAACAGCTTAGAGACCAGATTAATTTCCTCCCAAACTTATTTTTAATGGAGATTTTCAAACATAAAGGAAAATTTCATTTTTTAATTAAAAAAATCCAGTTATCCTTAATCATTTGGTAATTTGTGCTTTCTGCATACTAATGAAGTAGGGATGAAAGAATGAATAAACATTCGCTTCTATGTGGTTTCAGATGGTTTCACATTTACACATAAATATGGAAGCATCTGCTGCTTCAGCAATTCAGAGCATTTCCATCAAAGTCAGAAAGCTGCTCTGTAAAGAACTTACTCTAGATGAGTTGGGAAGTTGAAAAATTCTATCACTCTGCTTCCATAATCAGCATTCACTATGGAAACAGCAGTACTTAGCCACTGGTTCATTCAGTAATGCCATGCACAGCAACTAAAGGCAGGGCGGGGTTCCGTGACGAATAAGACCTCAAGGAGTTTAATGAGGGAGGAAACATGAAAACACCAAAAACAAAAAATCCAGTCAGAATGGGATGAATAAGGTAAAACAGTGAAAGAAAACACCACCAAAATTCCAAAAGGGAAAACTTTCTGCTTGAAGCTATTCTCTGTCAAGGCAAGGCTGAGCAGACAGTGGAATACAGTGCTGAGTTCCAAAGGTGAGAGAGAGAGAGGAGAGGACACCACACAAGCTATTTTTTTCAAGAATGTGGAGATGATCCGAAAGATCAAAGTACAGTGACAGCTGGAAAGAGCAGGAAGGAAGGAAGAAGAAATTCATTGACTTCAGGGAGAGAATGAAATAAGCCAGGGAAGCAAAAGCAGTAAGAAAATAAAACGAACATTCTGGAGAAAGGAATCGTTTCTCAGGCTTCCGGAAAGTGTAGGCCAGATGCTCTCAAGAGTGTGCCTGAAGCCCCACCTATGCACCAGCACCTAGCAGCTAACATTAGGCATGCATTCAACCCATCTAGGCACTGTCAGTCCAGAAATGGGAAAATAATCATACCTACTCAAGGTTTGAGGGTTTTTTTCTCCCTTTAAGTAACTTGATGTTGAGGTAAAATCTGGAGGTCATCACCCTTCCAAATTATACCAATAAGAAAAATAAAAATCTGCGCCAGGCGCGGTGGCGCACGCCTGTAATCCTAGCAGCTTGGGAGGCAGAGGCAGGAGGATCGTAAATTCGAGACCAGAGGCAGTCTGTGTAGTTTAGCGAGACCCTGTCTCCAAAAGTAAAAAATGGGCTGGGGGTGCAGCTCAGTGGTCCAGTATTTGCAGAGCATGCAGCCCGAGGCCCTGGGTTCAACCCTTAGTAACACAAAAAAATAAATAAAAATCTTAAATGCTAGTGATTAATCACACTAACCAAAGCTTCCTCCAGGCAACCCCAAAATAAAACAAATGTACAAGACAAACCCCTGGGAAGTGCTTATTTTCAGGTGAACAAGCATTAAAACGAGAATGAACTCATAGTGGTATCAACAATTTTTTAGGCTCACAGCGGCCAGAATATTTTGCTAAGTTTCAAGTCAGATTTGAAATAACAAAATCTATAAAGTATCAGGGGAGAGAGTTGTTTTGCTATAGTCCATCCCACCATTAAAGTTAAGTTCCTGCCAGTATGGTAGCTCACATCTAGAATCCCGGCACTCAGGAGGCTGAGGCAGGAGGATCCTACGTTCGAGGTCAGCCTAGGCTACATAGCAAGACCCTGTCTCAAAAACAAGCAAAAAAAAAAAAAAAAAAAGTTAAATTTCAGTTCTCAACTGCCCAGAGCATGTGAACAACACAGAACAGCTGAGGTTGGTCCAGTATCATTCTTTGTGTGAGCAGTCTCCATTTACAGAGGTCTCATTCCAAACGCCAGTGGAAGTCTTCCCTCTGCAGCTCGCCTGCTTTCTGCTCAGGTCTTATCTCTCAGCCTGGTTCTTCCAGGGCTCCTGGAAACCATTCTAATTTTATACTAGTGACTGCCATGGCAACTTCCTCAGGTAAGTTTTGTAGTCAGTGGCTGAACTCCCCATCAAATGTTCCAACTCTAAGCATTTGCAGAGTGTTCTTATTTCACACTCAACTTCGTGTCTCTGCGAAGGTGCACTGACAAGTGACTCAATTTTCCTTGGCTGCTCATCTAATTAAATATTGATACAAAAGAGTCAGCAACCAAGGACTGAAAATATACATAACTGTCCAAGACAGCCTTATCAGGCGAGGTTTCAAGCCCAGGAAAAACTGAGTTCAGGTTTGGAAGTAGGTGCACTATGTTAAAATTTACAGGCTTCAAACTCGGTTTGGGTATGGCTTTAAATTTTTAATCCTATCCGTAGATAGACTTTTTTTTTCAACTTTTAAATAACTAATGATAAAAAAAATTCAAAATAAGCCTGAACCCAAGTTTTCACTGGGTTCAGGTTCAGGTCTGAGTCTGGTTTGAATCCCTGGTCTCTGTACATTGTATTTGCCGTTAACAACTGAAATCTACACCTGAGGCTCCACCCAGACCCCCACCCCGCTTCAGGGGTTATTGCAACTGCTTTGCGGGTCACTGTGTTACCCATGAGGGCGATCTAGGCTGCAGAAACCCTTCTCCTGGCAGCCTGTTTGGTGTGTCCACAGCGAGAGAAGGTCAGATGCGAGCTGGGTACTCCAGGGCCACCCATTTTCAGGGTTATCGCATCCATAGTGAGGTGTGACAGACTCTGAGGTCAGTGGCTGCTGGCCTTCTATCTACAGTAACCAATGTCTTTCCTGGGGTCTGATGAGCACCCACATCGGGCACCTCCACTGATACTACGTTCACCCTGCAGTGGCACTTCTGTGGGCCAAAAGTGGCCCAGTGGGCACCCCCATCCCACGCCATACTCCATACCAACAAGCTGGCTTCTCAACCATGGAAAGGCTCAGAAAAGGGTGAGATCATTTCCCCCCTTAAGATTTTGAATCATTTACTCTACTGAATAAAACTACGTGCTTGGGAGAGTACCAGCGATCCCGAAGGAAAACTGGGAGGAGCCAGCTACCAGATGGTCCGATTAGTCTTTTGCCATTGATGACTAATGCATCCAGTTGCCATGGGTTTGTGATGCTTCGTCATATACGTAACTGACACATACAGAATCTGATACACACACACGTATGCACTCATACGCTTATTTACAGGCTAAACATTCTCATGCGTTTTATTTTTATATTAATTCTGCTCTAAAAACTACAACCTTTACCACAGCTCAAGCTAATTTTCAATTTCTCTCAGGTCAAGTGCCTCTTTGCTCTTCATCTTTTCCAAAACTGTTTTGGTCTTTTGCTCTTATTTTAGTTTTCCAATTGAAATTTTGTAATCATTTGGTCTCAATCCAAATAACTGTCACACTTACAAACATATTTTGGAAGAAATATTCCTTCATGAAACAAAAATGCAAATGTTAAAAAAAGAGAAGACAACTGTTTGAAAGACTGTTGAAAGATGATTCTTTGTAACAATAAACCCAGTAAAGGGCTATCTCCCTACCACAAGATTTCTTTCCTATGGTAAGAGAAGATGCTGTCTTCTCCAGATTCATGTGGAAATTTAAGCCTCAATCCAACTGTACTAAGAAGGGTGGCCTTTGGGAGGTGATTATGGGAGAATTAAAGGAATGAGCACTCTTATGGGATGATTAAAGGATCTGTTGTTGGTGGTGGTGGTTAGGTGCCATAGAGTTGGTGTCTGACTCATAGTGACCCTACATACAGCAGACGAAACACTGTTGTCAGTGCTTCTCTGCTATTCATAGGCTGATTGGCTGATTGTTTGTTGGGCTGATTGTTTGTTGGGAGTGAGTTGCCAGGTCCATCTCCCAAGCCTACAGCACCTGGTGTTCCCAGGCGGTCTCCCATCCAAGGACTAACCAGGCCCAACCCTGTTTGGTTTCGGAGATCTGACAGCCACAGTGCTATGGCTTCAGGCTTTAAAGGAATTAGCACCCTTATAAAATAGTTCTCCTCCCCTTCTGCTTCCAGCCATGTGAGGACACAACATTTATCCCCTACAGAGGATGCAAGGGACATCAATCCTTCACGGTGTTTGATCTTGGACTTTCCAGCCTCTAGAACTATGAATAAACAAATCTGTTTGTAAAAAATACCACTCTGTGGTATTTTGTTATAGCATCAAAAATGGACTGAGGTTGTAAAACATGGCTTCATTACTGTATGATTATGCCAACAAAATAGCAATGAGAAAGGAACCCTTGCATGCCAATGAAGGAAAACATGCCATACATCTGGAACTTTTACCAAGAAAGTCTTCTAGGCCTAGGAGTGTAACTCAGTGGTTGAGCACAACCTCAGCCATGCACAAGGCCCGGGATTCAATTCTCAGCAACATTAACAAAACACAAAACAAAAAAAAGTTCTAACTTTGACTCAATTTCAGTGCTGGAAACCTATCTTAAAAAAAAAAAAATCAGAGATATAGGATAGTACTAATACACAATATGTTCATTATTTTATTGTTAAGGAAAATAAAAACAGCAACAACCTAAATCTACAATAATCAGAGGTAAATAAATTAAGATTTATTCATATAATACGCTATCCAGCTGCTGAAAACTAATGTATTTGTTATCTACTGTTAGTAACAGATAAAATGTTCCTGATGGTAAGCAGAGAAAAACACTAGGATTTTAAATATTGTAGCCAGTGTGATCCAAATGTAGTATGTAAAAAACACATGACACATATACACCAGAAATACATATGCCAGCAAATATGGCAGTTAAGAGCCTGGGCTTTGGAAACAAACTAACCTGGTTCAAATCCCAACTGTGTTGCTTTCCAGCTGTGTAACCTTTGGACACGTTAGTTAACCTCTCTGTGCCTCAGAATGCTCACCCAAAAAATACAGACAACAGTACCTACCTTACAGAGTTGAATGGACAGTCAGTGAGACAACTCACACAAACAGCTTAGCGCTATGCCTGGCACACTGCAAGCCGTTATCATCATTATCATCATTACCACACAGAACGAATGGGAGAAAACACACCAAAACACTAACAGATCATCCCTGG
This sequence comes from Pedetes capensis, assembly GCA_007922755.1. NCBI lineage: Eukaryota > Metazoa > Chordata > Mammalia > Rodentia > Pedetidae > Pedetes > Pedetes capensis. Next base: position 57,873 of record VMDO01011797.1, on the reverse strand, counting down.
GTAGTAGAAATCCAGGTCAGTTTAACTTTCTCCTTTATTCTAGCCTCTTTTTCTCAATTTTCCATGGTATATGTTACATAATCAGGATGGGATTTAGCTCAGTTGGTAGAGCGCTGCTCTACAGTCTCTGAGGTTCCGAGTTCAATTTCCAGCGCCACAAAACGGGAAAAGGACGTGGCAACCCACTCCCAAGACAATCCCAAAACAGTCAGCCATTGAAAACCCTATGAGGGTTGCTATGAGTCGGACTTGACTCGATGGCACCTAACAACAACAACGACGTTACAGAATCAGAAAGAAAATGCACTATCAAAGAAAACGTCTGATTAATTACTAGCGTTTGCCACCTGTGACAGCAGGTGAACGCAGGAGGGCAGGAACCTGTTAGTGAAAGGGGGAGCGATCCTTTCCTCCTATTCCTAGGAGCCTCAGTCCTCAGTGGCGCAGCCCTCCCCAAAAGTCTCAGTACTCACGGGGGCAGTTCCTCGGAAGCCGTCCTCTCCAGTGTTGGTCACGGGAAACTCGCCCTGCCAAATGTTGGCATAATGCTGGCCTTTCGGCTGCAGCTTGTTGCCCCAGGGGAAAAGCCTGTCAGGAGAGACGCAGGCGTCAGTATGACAAAAAGACACAAGCTTCTGGATAGAAGTCGAGAGAGGGGACACGATGAAGAAGAACAGTGCTCATGTGTTCTGAGTAAACCTTTAAAAATAAATTTTTATACAGATATAGGCTAGGCGGTGGTGTTAGGTGCTGTCGAGTCAGTGTCCAACTCACAGCAACCCTATGTACAACAGGTGAACCACTACTTACTGTCAGTGCTTCTCCACTATTCATAGGGTTTTCAATGGCTGACTGATTTTTGGGAGTGGGTTGCCGGGTCCGTCTCCCAAGCCTACAGCATCTGGTATTCCCAGGTGGTCTCTCATCCAAGCTAAGCAAAGTCCGATTCTGCTTGGCTTCTGAGATCTGACAGGATCGGACGCCACAGTGGTATAGCTGCAGGCATGCAGGTATATATGTACGTGTACATATACATACGTATTTTTTAATCATAATTTTTTTAAATTTCCTTATGATAGCTCATGTCAAGTTTACAACCACCTCAGTGAGTACTCAGAAGGCCCAAAATAAAACACATAACTAAAAGAAGGACTTATAGAAAGCTAAGAAAGTAGACAACATTCTGGACTTATATGGTAGCATGATCAGGCACCATCATGCCATGCTTTTTTATAAAGCCTTGGCTATTTTAAGGAGCTTTTCCTAGAAGATGTGACCCAAACATGAGTTTTCTGTCTCGTGGCTCTAGAAGCAGAGAAATGCCATTGCTTGAGAAGATGTCTAAAATAAGAAAATGCTAAAAGCAAGGCAGCCTGCCAACTAGCTCTGAGGAATAACATGTTACACAAGCCAGGCTGAACTGCTGGAACTTGCTCTGGGGCTGCTGGGAGCCCATGTGGCCTGATACCTGGCTTTGTTGTTGTCGTTGTGTTAGATGCCATTAAGTCGCGTCTGACTCATGGCAACCCTTCTAAGGTTTTCAATGGCTGATTTTTCTCTGATTGCCTCGGGAGTGGATTGCCACGTCCTTCTCCCATATACTTGGTGGTGGTGTTGTTATTAGGTGACATCGAGTCGGTACCCAACTCATAGCGACCCTATTGCAACAGGCAAAACACTATTGTCAGTGCTTCTCTGCTGTTCATAGGGTTTTCAATGGCAGACTGGTTTTTGGGAGTGGGTTGCTGGGTCCGTCTCCTAAGCCTACAGCACCTGGTGTTCCCAGGTGGTCTCCCATCCAAGGACTAACCAGGCCCAACCCTGCTTAGCTTCCAAGATCTGACGGGATCGGATGCCACAGGGCTACGGCTACAGGCATACTTGGCTTTAGGAGCTGTAAAATTCTTATTCATCAGTGCCATCTCAGTACTTCACAAGGAAGAAACCCCAGTAGAAACAAGAATTGTTTTTAACAAACTTTCTAACCAAAGCAAGTTCCACAGAGCTGAGAAAAAAGGTCACCATATTGGTGGGCACGGCGAGATCTTCCGGGTACCTGTTCTGCAGGCCACCGCGACAGCTGTACTCCCACTCAGCTTCCGTGGGCAGCCGTTTCCCCGCCCAGCTGCAGTAGGCAACAGCATCATTCCAAGAGACATGGAGAACGGGGTGATCCGGCCTGGGGAGGAACAAGAACAGAATCGAGAGAGGCACCACCAAAAAAGAAACAGGAACTGGCTTCAGCAAAGCGTCTGTGATCACCCTTGGTCAAGTCAGTGACGCCAATACCATACCTGGCCCCTCCCCGGAGGTTTTCTTTCTTTCTTTTTTTTTTTTTTTTTGCCGGCTGGGGGTTGAGCCCAGGGCCTCGCCCTTGCATGCTCTGCAAGTGCTGGTCCACTGTGCAGCACCCCCAGCCCATTTTTTCACTTTTTAAGACAGGGTCTCACTAAATTACACAGACTGCCTCTGGTCTTGAACTTGCGATCCTCCTGCCTCGGCCTCCCGAGCCACTGGGATTACAGGCATGCGCCACAGAGGGTTTCTGATGCCTCAGAATCCCATGTGAGTTATAATTCCTCTTGGAACTAGACTCAGAGCATTTCTTCATTGTGTAGGGTTGGACTGACCCAGGATCTCATGAGCATGGTGGACATGGAGGAGGGCTGCCTAAATCTCCCCTGGAAGGGAAGAATGCTGCTCCAGCTGAGGGGAATGCCACCGGCAGAAGCTTCTAGCTCCCTCAGGGCTCTGCACAGCTATGAGAGTCACCTCAGAGCCAGAGCCACCAATCACTAATCACAACAAGGGGCATAAAGACAGCCTATCTCAGCTCAATCCAACGGGCCATATACACCCCCGAGCTCCTTGCCTAGCTGGCTGGAACGTTGGGCCTGCGCTACAGTTTTGGCTTCTCTCTGTTCGCTCCGAGTCTCTCACTGATATTCTGTGTGCCAAACTCCTATCTCAGGTTTAGCTCAGTTGACAGAGAGCCGCTCTGCAATCTCTGAGGCACTGGGTTCAATCTCCAGTACCACAAAAGCAGAAAAAGGACGTGGCAATCCACTCCCAAAGCAATCCTGAAACAATTAGCCATTGAAAACCCCATGAGGGTCGCTATGAGTTGGACACGACTCGACAGCAACTAACAACAAACTACAAACTCTTATTTCAACCTCAGTTTCCAGAGAACCCAACTTGTGACACCTGGCCTTAGACGTTGCACCTTTCTACTTGTCCAGCTATATTTGCCTTATTCTAACAGATCCCAAGTCAGTCCTTCTTTTTCCTGAAATGGGGAGGCAGCAGGGGGCATTTAATTCCCTCCTCACTTTTTTCCAAAATGGACTATACATTCCTAGTTCATTCCTTGTGCATCTCTAAATTCCCTACAGTAACTACTCCAGGATTTTGACTTATCTTTCAATAATGGTTACTGAGTATCTATTATCTGCTCGTCACTATTTCTAGCACTAAGAAACACATTTTTCTCAGAAGACTGACTCATCCAGCGTCTATTGCATGAATTAAAAAATACATTCCAAGCCGAGTGTGGTGTTGCACGCCTGCCATCCCAGCACTCAGGAGGCTGAGGCAGGAGAGCCTCAAGCTCAAGGACAGGTTAGGCTACATAGTGAGTTCTAGACTGCCCTGAGCTATGAGACCCTGTCTCAAAGAAAAAAACAAAACAAAACAACAACAAGAAAAATCCAAGCTGAAGGGTGTGGCTCAGTGGTAATGTGTGGTCAGCAAGTGCAAGGCCCTGGGTTCAGTCTTTGGCACCACAAAATAAAAATCAAAATACATTTTCCTTCAGCTTTTCTCTCTTCCCTTGGCTTTTTCCTCTACTGTTAAAGTCACGAGAGAAGGTGAACTGGGAGCTAAGAGGCCCGGTTCTCCTGAGGTGCCACAGGATCCTACGACTCCTGACTCTATCTCGCAGTCTATTTCCAGCACAGAGGCCAGCGCCTCAGGCCTTGAAAGATTTCTGACATTTGTCAAGGGGCTAGATTCCTAGAGCTGAACTTCACCTTCCCCCAGATTCCTGACAATAAGAGCAGTAACCTGGAATGTGGTTAAAAATAGAGGCTTAAAGATGCCATCTGAAGAACGAGGTTAGGAGAGCAGTTTTCTTGGGCTGTGGGGAGGCTGAATCCTAACCCAAACCTTTCTCCCTCTCCAGGGTTTAAAGCACTCCTCTATTTTTGCTTGAGATAATTACTTCCTTGCCACCCCGGAGACTTGCTGACCGACTTGCCAGTCTGGTTTTTCAGTCAGATTGTGGCTTGGAAGTATGTCAGTCTAGGACGAAAGATCACATGGATCCCACACCCAAGGCCTAACTTCTACAGTGGCCGCGTGGCAGGACACAACTATTTATCAGTAAGACAGATCATCTTCTTCCTCATGATAACCCACTTATGAGACACCACTTTGGTGTCTAACCAAAGCAAGTTCCACAGAGCTGGGCGGAAAAGTCGCCATATTGTCAGGCATGCTGAGAGCTTCCAAGTACCTATTCTGCAGCCTCCTCGACAGCTGTACTCCCATTCAGAGAGTAGAGGGACAGACTAACGATGAAACGTGTCCTGAGCTGTGAGACAGGGCTGTCCAGGGAGGTCGGAAATCTGCAGAGGAAACCCTGACAAGTGAAATGAGGAGGGAAAGAGGCCATTTATTAAGAACCTTGTGGAAGCTAAGCACAGTGGTTGGGTCTTCACATACATTATTTCCTGCCGTTCCGTTTTCCCGCCAATCACTCAGGATCACTTATCCCTCTCAGCATTTATTTCACAGGTGAGGAGAGGCCCGGAGTTCTTTTACAAGAGCACCGGAATCTATTCTGGAATGAAGCATGTCACCTGGGCATGAGCAGACTCACCTGTGCACAACAGTAGAGTCAGGCCCCTCTGGGTGTCTCCAGTTAGCACCTTTAACAGGCAACCACCAGGGAGCAGCTGCAACCTCAAAGCAACCAAGAACAGGCTCATGTTAGCTACGACGACTCCAGAAAAACCCTGGACTCAGCACACACAGCAAAAAGACTCTCACTTATGGTCTTCAGTTCCATTTGGGTTACCAAACACACACCTTTACCAGAATAGCAAAAACAAAGATGTACAAGTGAATACATCTTTAACAAAAAAGCATTAATTCATTTACCATAAAGCACCACAGTGATCAAATAGACATGTATGTAAGTGGGACATAGCTCCAAGAATTTTCAAAGGATGCACTGCTAGCGAATCCACAACAATCTGACAAGTGAGAAACAGGTAGTATTTCCCATTTAAAAGACAGGGAAATAGTTAACCTTACAACTAAATATGGGGCTCAAGGTCAACCAGGGTGGTTGGAGATCAGGCTGAACTACAGATTAAAAAACTGGAGTATGTTTTGATAACATTCTGGTTCCATTTCCAGCCCATCATGAGCTGTGTGACCCTGGGTGAGTTTTGCAAGGTGCCTGTCCCCTGAGAGTCTTCATTTGTGAAATGAGATCAGACTGACCTCCCTCACCTAACTCAGAAACCAGAGGTCAAATCAGATAAGACTGTAATGTTCTCAGCAAATGGTTACTAAGACCTTAACTCCTACTTTACCAAAGCAACACCACCAAGGGGTCTATGGTGAGTGGTTAAGAATAAGCTTTGGAGCCAGTCAAAATGAGATTTGAATCACCGCTCTGCTGTTCACATTGTGACCCTTGGCTCTATATTTCACCTCTCCAAGACTGTTTTCTCCTCTGTAGCTAGAGACAGTAACAGCACCTGTGTCTCAAGTTATTAACAAGGAAGAACTGTAACATAAAGGGCTTAAGGCTATGCCCTTAGCCAGCAGTCACTAAAGGGTGCCAGTCTCACTATGCATGGCCCCACGACAATCCGTCACAGGAACAGCCATAAAAACCACTATTGCTAATACTAACTAAAAAAGTCTGCAAGTGATTCTTCTAAAATAAACAAGAGCAGACTCAAGGTTATTTCTGGGACAGTCGTGTTGCTGTTTGTTGTTAGGTGTCATCAAGTGGGGTCCGATTCATGGTGACCCTATGTGCAACAGAACAAAACACTTACGGACACTGTGCCACACCCGGCACAATGTCAGCACTTCTCTGCTATTCATAGGGTTTTCAATGGTGGGTTGTTTTGGGAGTGGATTGCCAGGTCCTTCTCCCTACCCTGCTGCACCCAGTATTCCCAGGCGGAATCCCATCCGAGGACTAACCAGGCTGACCCTGCATAGCTTCCGAGATCAGGCGAGATGGGATGCCAAAGTGCTATGAGTGCACACGTGACAATCTTACACTCAACAATTTTATTCTGATGACCTTGGCTGGGTGGACGTGACAGGAGGCTGTGTCCTTGCTAAGAATTACAGCAATCACCAGAAACACCAAGCCCCATTCCAGTTCATTGTGTTTTCACATCAACACTATCAAAATATTCAAGATATCTTAGGCACAATTTCATGGAAAAGCCAATTTTTTATATTTCAACAAAAAAGGCCTGATGTCCTCAAATGACACTCCTACAAGGCATTGTATACTACAGACGGGGGACAGGCAGAACACATGGCTTCTCCCTGCTTCCTCCGTGGTGTGGAGAAATCCCTCGGGGGGTGTTCTCACTGGCTGGACGGGCTGGTGTTCATGTGCCAGGGAGAGGTTGTTCAGTCAAGTGGCAAGGGAAGGTGTGTAAGGGACGCTCAGGGTCACCTCACTCTTGGGTTTCAGGGGCACCCCCATGGCTCTCACCCAACCCAACTCCACCCCCAACACAAAGGACACCACTGGAAGGCGCCAGCTCTTAAAAATAAACAAATAAACAAGTAAATAAGCTAAAACAGACAAAAGTGGCAAGACATGGCAACACGTTAACCTTCGTTAAGCCTAGGTGGTAGATACTAGAATGTCTTTTTTTTTTTTTTCATTTCCTTTTGTGTTTTGAAATATTTCATCAATTAAGAAAAAAATTCACAATCTGTCTGTCCATTTGGGCAATCTCAGCTTAGGGGTGGTTACGAATACTGCTGCTTCTGTGAACATTCTTCAAAGCATTTGTAACTTTTAGTAAACGGGCAAATGCATTTCTGCTAACTGTACACTGTGGACAGGAACTGCTGGATTATGGGGTGCACACACGTCCAGCTGCGGAAGACTCAGCCAAACTCGAGCCTTAGTGGCACAAGGCCTCCAGGGTTTCCTAAGCCTCCTTCCAAGGCCAGTCTCCATGGAGTCGGCCACAGGAGACCTCGGGCAGCTGCTCCACTGGCCTGTCAGTCCACTCGTTTTTCCTGTTCTCTTCCCTTTCACCCAGATGGTTACAGATACTCACAGAGTATACACTATAGGCCAGGCACTGAGCCTAATTCCCACAGGGGATCTACAAGTCCTAGGAATCATCAGAGTATGATCGAAGACAGTGGCTGATAGGTTTTTATATTTATTTTACATATAATAATTCTTTAACTGCAAATGATGGAGAATAAAATGTGAACCTTGTCACCTCATTTTTCCTTCAAAAATGCCTCCAAAATTCAAACTGGTGGACCCAGGTACCACCTTATAAACAGAGTTTCTGATTTCATTCCCTCCCTGCCTCCCTCTCTCTCCCTCCCTCTGTCCCCATCACTGTCTCTCATTTTAGACCTCTGTTTTTCATTTCTCTGGTTATTTCTTTTCTGAAATTTCACACTACTCAAGCAACGTACCCAAAACAGATGACTGGCTTGTAAGTCTTAAAGTCACAGAGCTACAGGATGGTCGCTCATCTCAGTGATGTGCACAGAGAGACAGAAAGAACAACACATTGTAGCTAGAGCACAGCAAGGGGACACCATGGCAACCATGTCCTTGACCAAGGGCGATAAGCTGGTTTTTTGGTCCAAAATAGTAAGACCTGAAGCAAGTATGAAATATGTATATTATTGTTTCTAAATAAAACTTACAAAGTAACCCAACTGTCCTTGGTGTATATCCATAAAAAGAGACGCTATGAAGTTAGCTACCAAAATATACCCTGATATGGAAATACATACGTATTACATTACAAAAGTAACCTATAGCATGCATATTTGATGCTGCTTTCTCTCTAAAATATATGCATGGGAACATATATTGGTATAATCAGCAAAAGAAGTCTGGAAGAATATACACACATTTACCCAGGGTGAAGGATGAGGAAAGTAATACGCTATTTTAGAATAAGCATGCGTCACTATAACAGGTTTTCTCAGTCTTACTAGACATTTTACAAGCCATATAATTCCTAGTTGGGCAAGGGGCGGGAGCAGCTATCCTGTGCACTGTAGTATGTCTAGCAGCATTTCTGATCTCTATCCTGCAGCATCTGACAGTAGAGCCAGTACCTGAGTACTGTCGTTAATGCTATCACATTTTATAAGATAGAGGATCTTGGGCTTTGTACCCTCTCCAGGCCCATCTGGGAAATGGAGATAAAACTACTACTATCGACATCCTCGGGTTGCTCTGAGGATTAAATAAGAAAATACATGTGAAGTGTTCAGAACAGTGCTTGTTGTTGTTGTTGTTGTTGTTGTTGTTGTTGTTGTTAGGTGCCACTGAGTCCAACTCATAGCGACCCTATGGATAACACATAAAACACTACCCCACACTGTGCCATGTCTGGCACTATTGTCAGTGCTTCTCTGCTATTCATAAGGTTTGGTACCACTGCAGGCGGCCCACAATTAAGAACTGATTTAATCAGAGGCACGGCCTCATTCATCCTGGCCAAGTTCCGCTGGGAAAGCCAAGATATTTACAGGCAAGATTTATGGCAAATCCTATCCGATGTCACTAGATACCTTCCTTTTCCAAATGTCACAGTTTATCAACTCAATGTTTTTAAAAACTTGTTCTTGAACTCCTGACCCTGCCTTGAAAATAAGTGCTATTCTATGACCTGTAAGAACTTCCATGAAATAGACAACTTTTTTGAGTTACATAGTATCAACATTATACCGCAAATGATGGCATTTCTAATTCCTTCTCTTGAAGAGGAATGGGTCTTTAAGTGTATTGTTTACAGAGTAGAGTGGCACCATAAGTAGTTTGGCATTAAGGATCAACCTCAAAAGAGAAAATCGTTTTTGGATGTGGTTGTCCACCTACATGTTTTCTGCTCAACTGAGTCAACTTCCGGAGTTATAGCACTCCCTTCCACGGGGGGGGGGGGGGGGGGGGGCCCTTTCACATGGCCTATTTCCAGTCAACCATCTCCATAGCAACTGTGTTGCTTTTAAGTTGAAACAGCTGTACCAGCCAGCCAGTGACCAATTACAATGGAAATAGGATCCGTGTGAGTATTGATATGCCCTTGAGAAATGGACTTCAGAGGGGAAAGACTCTGTTTCCTGCTTCTCCAAGAGCACAGAATCAGACATGTAGTACCAATTTGAAGAAAAGGAGTGGGGGAGACAGCAAAGGTGCCTTTATTCTTCCCAGAGGTGGTAAATTATGCTTCATATACACACAGAGCCCAGAATAAAACCCACACAGGAAAAAGACAGAGTACTGTGTAATTAGGCATATTCAAGTGTGACGATGTCAAGTTCACAACTTTACAGCTGCTCTTTTAAAAATTAAATGCGTTGAGATAAGCAAATTAAAAAGACGGACGTTTCTTGAAATGTAGTATAAACATGACGGTTACCCATATAAAAACAGCCCGGGAGAATTTTTCAACTGGCACCAGAGAACAATGAGAAATTGCAGATCTATTCAAATTCATGAAGTATAAATAAAACTGGAGGAGACTTTAACAATCAAAAGAATCAAATGGAACCGAGAATACACAGTGAGAGAAAAATCTTCATCAACCAGTACAAATGTGGGAAGTTAGAGCATGAGGTCTGAATAAAGGATAAAAACAAATTCATCATCAAAATAGATAGGTAGTCAAGCCTGATGGCTTAACTCAAATTAAATCCTAAATCAGGAAGCTTGATGACTTAATAGACTACATAGAAAAGTGCATGCTTTTTCAGAAAAGGTACAAACATTTATGAAACAAGGCGGACCTGAAATGTTTATACTTTTTGCTTCAGTGCTTTGTGAAATTCCTCATGCTATAATACACCATATTTCCAAGGCATACAATTAATATCCTCCGTGTCCTTAGGGAGTAGAAACCCTGTGCAGAGTTGTACACTATGGATAATGTGCAAAAATTGCATGAGTAATCTCTGGGCCCGAAGAACCCTTAAAGGTTGTCTGGTATGCTCATGTTCAGTTGAGATCTGCATAAATATGAGGGAGAGGGCTTTATTTCGGTATTTTTAAAAAAAATAACAGAAATAAAAGAAAAGCTTATTAGTTAAATATTTTTAACCTTTTTGGACAAATAGATGACATTGTGAATTGGCATACCACATCTTGAATGCAATATGGTAATACTCAGCAGAAACCTACATCATGTGCCTACCCAACAAGGACACCGGTTGAATCCTTATTTTATGCCCATATGAATACAACACAGTCATCAAACATATGTAGAAGGCTGGGGATGCAGCTCAGTGGTAGAGCACTTATCCAGCCTGCCAGAGGACCTGGGTTTAAACTCTGTTGTTGTTGTTGTTGTTGTTGTTGTTGTTGTTAGGTGCTATGAGTCATGTCCGACTCATAGCGACCCTCAAAGGGTTTTCAATGGCTGATTGTTTCAGGATTGCCTCGGGAGCGGATTGCCACATCCTTCTCCCATTTTTTGCAGTGCTGGGAATCAAACCCGGGACCTCAGAGACTGCAGAGCAGTGTTCCACCAACTGAGCTAAATCCCAGCCCAGGTTTAAACTCTAGCACAACACACACACACACACACACACACACACACACACAAAGTATATACAGAAAAGAAAATCTGGATAAATGTTGACCACTTTAACGAAAGAGAAAAAAAAGCTGTCTCTTAGTCTTCTTTAGGTTTGTAACTTTTTCAACCTTCATCGCTGTCTCCTCAGTGGCTCAGGCCAAAAATCCAGGAGTCGTACTTGATTCTTCTCTTTCCTTTTCCCTCTCTGTTCTCAGATGTATTCACAACATCAGATCACTTTCTGGCATCTCTACACCTACCGTCCTGCTTCCTGGTCCCATCACGGCTTACCGGGATCATCACAAAACCCCACACAGAAGCCAGAGTGGTCTCAAATACATTACATCCCATGACTTCCAACTGAAATTAAGATGAAATCCAATTCCTTTGACACCTACAAGGCTCTCTGTAATCCACTGCCCGGCTACTTTTCCACACTAACCCTAAGCCCACATCAGAACCCTCCTGTTCATCACTCCTTCCTTATCTGTCACAACCGCCATGCTTAGTTTAGGTTTTAGTTCAGGTGTCACTACGTAGGATGAGTCATCACTGACACCACAGATAAAAGGGACAAAAGAGCCCAACCCCACTCTACCCGAGTCATTTTCTATCCCATTACTCTGATTGATTTTAATAACAGGCTGTTGGCACAGTTATACCCTTGCTTGTTGAGAATCTGTCCCTTGTGAGAATTATGTAACCTCCAGGAGAATGGCAATGTACATCTGGGTCTCTGTTGTGTCCACAGCACTCAATTCACTGCCGGGCCCACAGTAAACACTGGACAAACACTTGTTTAAAGAACAAGTTGACCTGTTCTTTAGGTTTGCATGACTTCCAAACCCCTCTTTGCTTCTGGATAAACATCAGTTTTAAAGATCATCTTTCAGTGGGATATGCTTCTCTTTTTTCCCCAGTAGGAAGCAACATTGGAATTTATTAAGAAAAAAAATTTAACACTTTTAAAAATGGGTGGAGAGAAAGAGCAAGAAAGAGACAGACAGACAGAGAGACAGAGAGGATATCCATTTGTAGAGACAGCAAGAGAACCAGCTCCTGCCTTAGGAGTGAAGCAGAGGTCTGCAGTGGGAAAGGTGGCAGGGTGGTTCTTTGGTACAAACAGGTGCCATCCTCAGCTCTACTTGGAACTGAGGCGGACTATTTCCCTTTCCTGGGGCAAGGCTCACCTACAAGAGGAAGCCTATCTTGTCAGGTCATTTTGAAAGTTCTGCCCATTCTAAACTCTTATTTCTTTTTTCTTTTTTTTTTTTTTTTTTTACTTTTTGAGACAGGGTCTCGCTAAGTTATACAGACTGCCTCTGGTCTCAAACTTGTGATCCTCCTGCCTCTGCCTCCCAAGCCGCTGAGATTACAGGTGTGCACCACCATGCCCAGCTCTTAAACTCTTATTTTTTTTGTCAGTTTCTCGTAGAGCTGGGCATCGCTGGGCATGACAGGTCTATCTGACAGTCTACCTTTGTTTCTCCATGGCAGGTGATGGTGCAAACCCCAACATTCAGGGGGCAAAGGATGTCAGAACCATTCTTTTTCTTAGTCTACATTAGTCTTTAAAAGACTTGGGGAAAAAAAGTCAAGGACACCTTAAATGTTGTTGTTAGGTGCTGTCAAGTCCTGTCTCACTCATAACAACCCTCATAGGGTCTTCAACGGCTGATTGTTTCAGGATTGTTTTGGGAGTGGACTGCCACATCCTTCTTCCATTATTACAGGGCTGAGGATCGAACCTGGGTCCTCAGAAAGTGTGCAGCTGCACTCTACCAACTAAGCTAACCCCCAGCCCATACTTTAAATAGGCATTTCAAAATGAGCCTCTAGGATGGCAGCATGCCCAGATACTCTCATTCTCATCAGGTGCCTGGGGGCAGGCTGGAGAAAACAATCTTGCCTTGTTATCCTACTATATTGAGTTCTCATCTTCCCGAGTTATCATGCTTTGCTTCCTGAGTCTATGCCACACACCAACTTCTAAGCAAGGCGAACAATTACTCTTTCCAAAAATAAAAAAATAAAAACAGACAGAAAAGACAGTGCCACCGTCTTATCTAATCAGCCAGCCACAGACTGTCCTTCCTAAATAACTGTTACTGGGAACTCACCTCAACCCTGATGACCAAGCCAGTGTCTCTCACTAACAACTTTGCAGCCTGAGACAGGTCACACCAGGTCTGAGCCTTGCTACTTTCAAACATGAAACACTCCAACTAGCGATACGCAAAGGGCAAGCTCTCATTTTTTTGACAATATGTTGTTCTTAGGTGTGGTTGAGTCGGGTCCAACTCATAGCAACCCTATGTAAAACACAACAAAAAAACACAGTGTGCAGGCACACAATCTTTATGCTTAAGCCTGTTGTTGCAGACACTGTGTCAATCCATCTAGTTGAGATTCTTCCTTCTTTTTTGTTGACCCATCGCTCGCCCAAACATGATGTCCTTCTCCAGCGATTGGTTCCTCCAGACAACATGTTCAAAACACATACAATGCAGTCTAGCCATCTTTGCCTCCAAGGAGTACTCTGGTTGCACTTCTTCTAGGACAGATCTGTTGGTTCTTTTGGCAGTCCATCATATATTCAACATTCATCTCCAGCACCATGATTCAAAAGCTTCAAGTCTTCTCCTGTCTCCCTTATTCAATGTCCAGCTTTCACAAGCATATGATGTGACTAAAAATATCATGGCATGAGTCAGGCGCACCTTCATCTTCAATATGACATCTTTACTTTTCAACACTTTAAAGAGGTCTTTTGCAACAGCTTTTCCCAATGCAATGTGTCCTTTGATTTCTTGACTGCTGCTTCTATGGGGGTTGACTATAGAATCAAGTAAAGCAAAATCTTAGAAAACCTCAATCTTTTCTCCATTTCTCATGAAGCTGGGTTTGACCAAGTTGTAAGGATTTTTGTTTTCTTGATGTTGAGATGCAATCCATACTGAAGGCTGTGTTCTTTGACATTCATTGGTAAATGTTTCAAATCCTCTTCAGTTTCAGGAGACAGAATTGTGTCACCTACAGAATGCAGGTTGTTATGAGCCTTCCTCTAATCCTGACGCTGCTTTCTTTTTCATAAAGTCCAAATTCTAGGATTGTTTGCTCAGCATAGAGATTGAAGAGGTATGGTGAAAGAATACATCCCTGTCAAACATCTTTCTTGACTTTAAAGTAGGCAGTGTTTCCTTGTTCTGTTCAAACGACTCCCTCCTGGTCCGTGTACAAATTCCTCATGAGTACAATTAAGTGCTCTGGTATTCCCATACTTCGCAATGTTATCCATAGCTTTCAGCATCATAGTAACTTGCAAGGCCTCACAGTATGGAAAACTGACAGACAAGTTGTTGACAATAAGCATGAGGTACTTATTAAGTGACCGCTACTGTGCTCAGGATAGAGTGGTGGATAACTCAAATACATTCCCTCCCACCTTCCTAGAACTAAACCTTAAAAGGGGACGGCATTCAGGAAATACCTCCACAGGTAATCATGACCATGTGTGAGATGAACAGTATGAAAAGACAGCCCCAGAAGCCGTAAGAATAACAGATGGAGAGCATCTAAATCTGGAAGGTGGGATGACAGGACAGTGTTCCAAACGGACTTCCCAGAGGAAGCAGAGCTAGGACTTGACTATGCAAGCGGAAAGGGGGTAGCAGTTAGAGCAAACGGACACAGTAGGGCCCTGCCAGATGCTCTGCCCTGGTTGCTCCTCCTCGTTTTCAAGGTTCCCCGAAGCCTCTTTCTCACCCAGGCCTGACCAAGTTAACAGATTTGGAAAATCCTCTAACAGCCAACAGGTAGCACTGAAAGGCACAGAAGAACAGTTTGAAGACAGCAGCTAAAATCAGAGGAAGCTATGACCACAGCAGTAAAGGGAGTCCACAGGGAGAAAGCAAGGACGCGCTGGAAGTCTCGCCCCCTCAACTTCTGAAATTGACCTGCTATGGTTTCCTTTCAGAACAGAATTCCACACTGAGGAGAAATCTCAGGAGACAAAAGCAAACTGCCAAAATAGGAGGCTGTGTACACACACAGAGTGCCAAAAATGTATACATACTTTAACTATTAAAATTGTAATACTTAATACATACCAATAACAAAAAAGTAAATACAAGTCACATTTGACTTCTGCAATTACAAGAAAGTGCTCAAAATGGTCACCACCGTAAGTCAATTCAATTTCAAAAAGTAATACATAGATAACATTTCTTAAAACAGACATATACTTATGGTACCCCCAACATATAAATGATAGACAGTTTTGGGGTCCTTTTGTTTTTGTTGTTTTGAGGGATCTCAAACAACAAGATCTCACTATGTAGCCCAGGCTAAGCCTGAATTCATCATCCTCCTGCTTCAGCCTCTCAAGTACTGGGATGACAGGCATAAGGCACCACAGCCAGCTAGGTGAGGCCGTATTTTAAACACTACAAGAGGACATGAAAAAAGAGTTCAGTGAAGTTACAAAGCTCTCCTAGATCAGGCTTCCTTATAAAGGTTCAGAAAAAGAGTTCATAGGTGGGCGCTGTGGTGCACACCTGTAACCCCACTGACTGGAGAGGCAGAATCAAGAGAATCGCAAGTTCGAGGCCTGAAGCAGCCTGCGCAACTTAGTGACATCCTGTCTCAAATTTTTTTAAAAATTAAAAAATTAAAAATTAAATGGGCTGGGGTACAGCCCAGTGCTACAGCACTTTCAAAGCATATGTGAGGCTCTGGGTTCAACTCCCAAATACCAGGGGGAAAAAAAACAGTTCACATGGAAATGAACAGCAGAAAAGACTCAAAGCGCAAACCCAATCCCAAGTTACTATGAGAAAAAAGAGATGAGGAAGGAGACCACCACTCTTACCGGCTACATATGCAATCAAAAAGATGGGTTAGACCTTTTTCCATTGCTGCCTAACTCTGGGTAACGTTTAAAGAAATGAAGTTTAGGATGGGGATGTAGCTCAGGAGAAGAGAGCTTGCCAGCACATGTGAGGCCCTGGTTCAATCCCTACCACCATGAAAGGAAAAGACAAGACAAGAGAATAAAGAGGTTTATCTAGCTCATAGTTTTGGAGGTACAAGAGCAAGATGCCAATATCTGCTTGGCTATGGGGAGGGGTAGCCTGGCTGTATCACTTTATGGTTAATGGCATCATGGTGGAAGTACGTATGAGAGAGAACTGTATAGTCAGGATTCTCCAGAGAAACAGAACCAACCGGGGGGGGGGGGGGAGCGCATGCATGCGCAAGCGCAAGTGTATAGAAAGACATGTAATATAATATAATATCATATTATACCGGGGTGCCAAAAATGTGTACACATGTAAGAGATGTCATCTATGTATTACTTTTTCAAGTTGAATTAAAATTATAGTAGTAAACACTTTGAGCACCTTTCATGATTGCAGAAATCAAACGTGACCTGCATTCATCTTTTGTTACTAGTATATATTGAGTACTATAATCTTAATATTAAAATTGTATACATTTTGGTGTCCTCTGTATAGTATTTCACATATATACACATGTACGTGTATACATATAAAATAAATGGGGATTTACTGAATCGACTGACACAATGGGGAGCAGAGCAGTTCCATAACGGCGCCTGTAGAGAGGCTGGCAGCCACTCGATCCAGGGAGCTAGAAACCTGGAGGGGCCTGACTGACACCAAGGTCTGGAAGTTCCCTGCAGAGTCTAGTGTTGAGTCTGCACTGAAGCTGAGGACATTGTAGTCTGATGTCCACGGGCTGTGGCGATCAGACACACACGTTCTGTCCTAGCACAGTTTGGCGCCTGCCCACTGCGTGCACTGCCTCTCCCTCTCCGCGTAGCTTCCTCCTCCAGCACCAGGGCGGGCCTTCCTCCTCCTCCCTGGTTCCTGTGTGACCTGTCAGTCCTCCTGGGAAACACCCTTTCGGATGAATGCAGAGGGGTGGGTGATGAATCCCAGGCATCTCTCAATCTAGTCAAGTTAACAGTGAAGACCATCACAGGAAGGATTACATGACAAGACACAAAGCCACAGGCAGGCTCGGGGTCAGACTTGCTCTTTTATGACAACTTGCTCTCATGGGGCAGCATCAGCCCTTGGTGGGCAACACCTCTAATGATCTAATTACCTCCCACTAACCACCACCTGTTACGGAGGTTCTACTACCTCTTGCCTGCAGCAGTAGCCCGGTGGGGTCCAATCTCATCAGATCTCAGAAGCTAAGCAGGGTCAGGCCTGGTTAGTACTTGGATGGGAGAGATCGCTTGGGAACACCAAGTTTTGTAGGCTTGGGGGATAGACCCGGCAACCCACTCCCAAAACTCAATCCGACATTGAAAACCCTATGAACAGCAGAGAAGCACTGACAATAATGTTTCACCTGTGTACGTAGGGTCGCTATGAGTTGGATACTGACTCAATAACAACAACAACAACAACAACTACTTCTTAGTTCCTGCAACTGTAACCCTGTGGCGTCCAATCCCATCAGATCTCAGAAGCTAAGGAGGGTCAGGCTTGGTTAGTCCTTGGATGGGAGACCACCTGGGAAGACTGAGGCTGTAGGCTTAGAATAAGGACCAGGTAACCCACTCCCAAAAATCAATCCACCCTTGAAAACCTTATGAATAGCAGAGAAGCACTGACAATAGTGTTTCACCTGTTGTACATAGGGTCGCTATGAGTCAGATACAGACTCCATAGCACCTAACAACAACTACCTACTCACAGTCCACCACCTCACCACACCAACTGCACTGGAGATCAAGCTTGTACTAAATGTAAATCCCATTTAAACCACAGCAGATGACTTGCTAAAAATAAAAAATAGCTGGGCACAGTGGCACATGCCTGTGATCGCAGAGACTTGGGAGGCTGAGGCAGGAGGATTGCAGATTCGAGACCAGAGGGAGCCTGCGTAACTCAGCAGGCCACTGCCTCAAAATGAAAAAAAAAAATGAGCTGGAAGTGTAGCCCAATGGTAGAGCACTTGCAAAGTATATGCAAGGCCCTAGGTTCAACCAACAAACGTGGCCAGGAACAGTGGCTCACACCTGTAATCCCAGTGACTCCAGAGGAGGAAGCAGGTTCGAGGCCAGAGGCAGCCTGAATAACTTAGCAAGAACCTGTCTCAAGATAAAAAATAAAAATAAATAAAAAAGGGCTAGGGGTGTAGCTCAATGGCAGAGTGCTTGCAAAGCATGCATGAGGCCCTAGGTTCAAACTGCAGGTACTGCTACAAACAATTTAAACAAATAAACATATAAAATATGAAATAAAATAAAAAATAACTTTTGAAATATATATGCAACAAACTGTTTCAAAATTAGGTAAATGATACTTCATAAAATGATATGCATGAGAATAAATCCAATCTGTAAGTCCAGTTAAGGTACAGAAGTCAAGAAACAACTGGAAATGAAGCAAAAAGTCATTTCAGAAATATTACTTAATAGACACAAAAGACAAAAAGGAAAAGAAGTGTAACTTAATGAAAAAGAAAGACAAAAATGATTTGAAAGACAGAGATAAACAAGGAAAATGAGAAAAAGAATCTTACAAACATATATATGAAGAGTTCCAGAAAGAAAAACAAAAGTAAAAGCCCAGAAAATATAGTGCAAAATGTAACAAAACGTTTCTAGTATTTAAAAATTGTGAACATACATGTTGAAAAAGCAAACCCTGGGCTGGAGATGTAGCTCAGTGGTAAACCACACTTCCTAGAATGTGTGAGGCCTTGGGTTCAATTCCCAGCAATGCAAAAATAAAAAATAAAAACAAATAAAAAGCAAACCGCATACCTGAGAATCTGAGAATACTGACCCACAATGACCAATACCATGACACATTCTAGTGAAAACACTGGACACGAAAGAAAAATAGAAAAAAAAGAAAAAAATCCTTGGATAATTAGGCACAAACAAGACATAAATTTCAAGGAAAAGAAAACTTTGTTATCATCTAACTCTTTGAAAGTAATGCTTTATTAAAAAGAAAACAAAATAAAATTATAAAAGATACTCAAGAAAAGGGCTGGGATTTAGCTCAGTTGGTAGAGCGCTGCACTGCAGTCTCTGAGGCCCTGAGTTCGATTCCCAGCACCACAATAATGGGAGAAGGACCTGGCAATCCACTCCCAAGGCAATTCTGAAACAGTCAGCCATTAAAAACCTTATGAGGGTCGCTATGAGTCGGATACCAACTCAAAGGCACCCAACAACAACAACAACAACAACAACAACTCAAGAAAAACAAATATGAACCAAAAGTTTCATGTTCAGCAAAACTGACTTTTAAGTGTCAAGTGCACTAGCAAACTGTTATGGGAGAAGGATGTAGCAATCCACGCCCCCAACAACCAGCCATTGAAAACCCTGTAAGGGTTGCTATGAGTCATGACACTATGAGACAGGACTCGATGGCACCTAACAACAACAACAAACTGTTATTAACATGCAAAAATTCAGAGAATATTGATCCCATGGCTACTTCCTGAAGTATCTTGCAGAGAATGTGCTTTATGGATCCAAATGACCAGGGAGACACTGAACAGAAAACATTAACCAAGCAGCTACTTGTACAACTTAGTCTAAATATCAGTTTAAAAGGAGACAGTACACTACGCAAAGAACATATGCTTCCACAATACTGAACCAGTAATTTTAAAACTGAGGGAGAAAAAGAAAAGCACATATAAGCGTCTGAGGTTTTTTCTAACCTATTCTCAGTAATTACACTGGTGATGGTATATGTTATTTTGAGACAGTTATATATGTAATCTTGGATAAAATAAATTGGTAATTGTGGGCTATTCTAATTCTATCCCGTGTCTCCCTGAGAATCAGAATTCTGGTGTAGAAGAAAATGGAAAGATATAATATAGAATAGGCTAAGTTAAAAATCCTGAAATGGAAGTATCAATATGAAATTATGGGGCTTTTTATCCGAGCTCTGCCCAATGAAGAGGCCTAGAAATAGCAGCAATCTGCAGGCATGACTGCACACACTTGTAATCCCAGCAACTTGGGAGGCTGAGGCAGGAGGATCATGAGTTCAAGGGCAGAGGCTGCCTGCCGGCCTAACTTTGAGAGACCCTGCCTCAAAATAAAAAATTTAAAAATGGACTGGAGTACAGCCCAGTGGTAGAGCACTTGCAAAGTATGTGTGAGATCCTGGGTTCAACCCCCAAGAACTTGCACGCACGCACACACTCACGCACACACAAAAGGAAAGAAGGAAGGAAGGATAGAAGGAAGGAAGGAAGAATAATAATTTAGCAGCAATGAGGAACATACCTAGAACTTAGAGAGGATCCTGGAAACACTATCTTCTACTAAAAGACACGAGGAGCAGGGTGTGGTGGACATGCCTGTTACTCCAAAGGACTTGGGAGGTAGAGACAGAAGGATCCCACAATGAAGGCGAAGAGGTAGCCTGCATCACTTAGTAAGACCTTATCTCAAGATAAAAAATAAGAATGGAGAGCCAGGTGTGGTGGCACATGCCTGTGATCCCAGCAGCTTGGAAGTTGAAGGCAAGAGGATCGCAAGCTTGAGACCAGAGGCAGTCTGGGTAACTTAGTGGGACCCTGTCTCAAAGTTAAAAAAAAAAAAAAAAAATGGGCTGGGGTGCAGCTCAGTGGTCCAGCATTTGCAAAGCATGCAAGTGTGAGGCCCTGGGTTCAACCCCCAGTACCAAAAAGAAAAAAAGAAAGAAAGAGAGAAAAGAATGGGGCTTGAGGTATAGCTCAGTGGTAGATCACTCACCAAGTATGCACAAGGTCCTGGGTTCAACCCCCAAGTACCACCAAAAAAAAAAAAAAAGAGAGAGATACCAGGGCTTCTTATGCTGTTGTTAGGTGCCATCGAGTCGAGTTCAACTCATAGCTACCCTCATAGGGTTTTCAATGGCTGACTGTTTCTGGATTGCCTTGGGAGTGGGTTGCCACATCCTTCTCCCATTTTGCAGTGCTGGGAATCGAACTCAGGACCTCAGAGACTGCAGAGCAGCATTCTACCAACAGAGCTAAATCCCAGCCCCGGGGCTTCTTATAGAAATGGCTAATTCCAGGTTGGGAGTGTGGGTGGATCTTGTCATTAGAAAAAGCAAGGCAGCCTGAGGGTTAGTTCAAAAGGACTCAAGACAGATGCGTAGGCCTGGGAGTGGGAATAAAGACTACAGCACAACATTTCTTTTGGGGCTGATGAAATAATCTAAAATTAGACTGTGGTGACAGGTGCACAACTCTATAAATATATCAAAACAACATTGAATTATACACTTAAAATGGTGAATTTTAAGGAATGTGAATTACATCTCAATAAAGCTGTTAAAAAAAGAGAGAGGGAAAAAAAAAAAAAACCTTACAAATACTCAAAAAAGTATCCAGTGCTTAAAAATAGGAAAACTTGACCTTCAAAGAGGATCATGATTCCAAGTGAATAAAATCCATGTCTTTCAATCCATGAATCAAAATGAGATGTTTTTAAAATCTGGTAATTACATAAATCTACATCTGTGATAAAATTGTATAGAACAAAAGACATAAAGACAAGTGAATACAAATAAAACTGGTGAAATCAGACAAAGATGAGGCCATTTTCTGGCTGTGAAGTTGTAACATAGTTACACATGATGGTAGCATGGGAGGAAATTGAGTGAAAGGTACATCAAGTATTATTTCTTACAACTACCGTGTGCATTTACAATTATCTTAAAATGAAACGTTTAATTAAAAAAAGAAACCGAGCTGGTGACCTTTGAAGAGTTATAGGGAATCAATTCATTAATTTAAAAGGTGGTAAAAAATAGGTATTTCCCTATCTTTCTTGTATGACCTGTGTCAATGATTAGGAAAATAGTAAATGGAAGGAACAAGCTCTTTATGAAAGTATCTCCACTAACAAATGCAAAAGAATAATTATGTTATCACTAGCTACAAGCTCTAGAGAAAGACATCGTGTTTGGGAGAGTGGCAGGTCAACAAAAAAAAGGAAAACCCTCCACCAGATGGATTGACACAGTATCTGCAACAATGGGCTTAAACATAAATAAGATCGTGTGCCTGGCACAGAATCAGGAAGTGTTTCGTTCCGCTGTATGTAGGGTTGCTATGAGTCGGACTCAACTCAATGACACCTAACAACAACAAGCTACAAGCCCAATAAATTCATAGATTTAGCCACTGAGCATTAACAACAGCTAACATGGCAGAAAGAGGAAGAAGCAGGCATTAGGTACCTCATGATGGAAGAAGATACCACTATGATGTCTTGCCCCAGTGTGCAAGCACGAACCTGAGGATGTAGCTACCAACATACAAGTAACACAGAAGACAGAACTGGTGGAGTGCACGGTGAGAAGACTGAGAGTAAGTATGCGAGGGAAATGCCCTGTATTCCACAATGGATACATTAATTAGGAAGATAAATAAGGGCAACGGAAGGGAAATCTGTACACTAAAAGAGTCTTAAAAGACACAAATTCCTTTAAATGGGCAAGATTAAACTTGAGATGCTGGGATTTAGCTCAGTTGGTAATGCACCGCTCTGCAGTCTCTGAGGTCCTGAGTTCGATTCCCAGCACCGCAAAAATGGAAGAAGGATGTGGCAACCCACTCCCAAGGCAATCCCGAAAACAATCTGCCATTGAAAACCCTATGAGGTTCACTATGAGTCGGACACGACTCGATGGCACCTAACAACAACAACAAACGAGATACACACCTGGGTGATACTACTTTAAAGAAATGCAAGGAAGTATCTACTTTCAAAAGCAAGACAGGGCCTACTTTAGGAACGGAACGGAGCGGAGTGGAGTGGCACACAGATGGGGCTGATAGGGTAGGTAAAATTCTAATTCCTGACCTGGGTGATGGTTACAAGCATATTCACCTTAGGATAATTCAGTAAACTACACATTTATGTGATTTTCAATATTTGTGTTTTATTTCACAACAAAAGGGTTTTTAATAAAAGGAAATTTTATATCACTAGTGTAAATTGACATAAATAGAATGAATGCAACATTTTAAATAATCACATGAAAATAATATTTCACAAAGAATTCAAGAAAGCAATTCCCAAGACAACAAATAATCCAATACACATGTGAGCAAAGGAATTGAACAGTTCTCAAATGAAATTCATAAGGCCATGAAGCATATGAAAAAATGCTCAATATCCCTAGCCATTGTTGTTGTTGTTGTGAGGTGCCGTAGAGTCGGTATCCGACTCATAGTGACCCTCATAGGGTTTTCAATGGCTGTTTCGGGATTGCCTTGGGAGTGGATTGCCATGTCCTTCTCCCATTTTTGCAGTGCTGGGAACTGAACTCAGGGCCTCAGAGACTGCAGCGCAGCACTCTACCCACTGAGCTAAATCCCAACCCCATCTCTAGCCATTAGGGAAATGCAAATCAAAACAACTCTGAGATACCACCTTACTCCAATAAGAATGGTCAAGATCAACAAAACAAACAATAACAACTGCTGATGGGTTGTGGAGAAAAAGGAACCCTCTTACACTGCTGGTGGGACTGTAAATTGGCTCAACCACTTTGGAAATCAATATGGAGACACCTCAGAAAACTAAAAATAGAACTGCCATATGACCCAGCTATACTATTACTGAGAATATACCCCAAGGGAGATGAGTCATCACACCACAGAGACACCTGCATCTTCATATTCAATACAGCACTTTTCACAGTAGCAAGGATATGGAACCAAATAAGGTGCCCATCAACAGAAGATGGATAAAGAAAACTATGGTATATATACACAATGGAATACTACTCAGCAAGAAAAAAAAAAGGAATAATGTCATCTGCAGCAAAATGGATGGAATTGGAGAACATCATTTTAAATGAATGGACACGAGCTCAAAAAGAGAAATACCATATGTCCTCACTCATATGTGGGAGCTGAATCATACTTACAGGAAGAAAAAATCCTATGCATATATTGATATATAAAAAATGCACAATTAATCTTAGTAAAAAGGGACAATATAAAGAGTAGAAAGGAGGAGCGAGGGAACTAGTAAAGCAAAGCAAAGAGTGCAGAAGGACGGATGGGGAGGAGGGTCCATGTGGAGGGATGAGTGGGGAGAGGATAATATCAATGTAAACAGTGCGACTTCATGAGTGTATTGGAAAAATGTTGTTGTTGTTGTTGTTATTGTTAGGTGCCGTCGAGTCGGTATCCGACTCATAGCGACCCTCTATATAACAGGGGAAACACTATTGTCAGTGCTTCTCTGCTGTTCATAGGGTTTTCAATGGCAGATTGATTTTTGGGAGGGGGTTGCCAGGTCCTTCCCCCAGCCTACAGCTTCTGGTGTTCCCAGGCGGTCTCCCATCTAGGTACTAACCAGGCCCGACCCTGCTTAGCTTCCGAGATCTGATGCCACAGGGCTACAGCCGCAGGCATTGGAAAAATAGGGGAACATAACCCAAATAAGCATTTGAGTTTTACTGCATATTAGCCATAAGGCTACATAAACTTTATGGGTTAATGAAAGTGTTACCACAGTGATGTAAAGGATACATAATGGAAAAAGCTAATGCTGTATTATCCTGTACCCCATCATCATTTACTAATAAAGGGGGGGTGAAAGAAAATAATATTTCATTTTAACCAGCTACTATAGCTTGACACAGGTTCCTAAGCCTGTTTTCTGGGTTAAAAAGGAAACTAACAGCCAGGCACAGCAGCTCACACCTGTAATCCTAACAACTCAGGAAGTGGAAGCAAGAGGATCGTACGTTCAAGGCCAGAGGCACCCTGTATAACTTAGTGATACCTTGTCTCAAGATGAAAAAATTTTTAAAATTTAAAAATGGGCCGCCTGTGGTGGCCTACACTTGTAATCCCAGCAACTAGTGAGGATGAGGCAGGAGGTTGCGAGTTCGGGGCCAGAGACAACCTGTATCATTTAGCAATACTCCAACTCAAGATAAGTAAAAAAATGGGCTGGGGGTACAGATCAGCGGTGGGGCACTTAAAAAGCATGGTGAAGCCCTAGGTTCAACCCCCAAAGTACCACAAAAAAAAAAAAGAAAGAAAGAATGAAAAGGAAAAAACGGGCTGAGGATGCAGCTCAATGGTAGCATACTTGCAAAGTATGTGTGAGGCACTGGGTTGACCCTCTAGTACCAAAAAGAAAAGAAACAAGTGTTGTCAAGTGTTAAGGCCATGCTATAATTCAAATGAGCCTTTCTCCTTGACTTGAGTCCTAGAGACACTGGAAAAAGGAAGCTCCTTCTCATGAAGTGATGCCGTGTGACCTTACGCTAGCCCATCTACCACCTAAAGTTACCTAAATTCATCTCATGGATTATCTCACATCTTACACTTTTGGAAACACAGGGTTAAAGAAAGGTCTGGGGCACAAAGCTAAGTCGGATCCAAGAAGGAGATGAACTCAGCTTTGTCCCATCACCAACAGATTAATTTTATTCATTCAACCTTTCCAAACAAGCTTAAAATGTTTGTTTTTCCATTATAACCATCGAAGCAAGAGACCAACACGGCAGCCTGGTGAGAGCCACTTGCCCTCGTCCTAGCTACGCGCACACACCCTCCACTGTGTATTTAACAGGGGACCTCTGGACCCTGGCAACAACCCCTCTCTGCCTTCACAACTCATGGGTTTGGAGGCTCTCAAATCTCAAAAAAACGACACTCAGTAATCTGAAATCACACATTACAGAAACACTGCAAACGTTCTCTCCCACCTGAACGTAGTATCTGAAAACACGGCACCACATCCTAAATTGTTGGTTCAACACCAGTAGCCTGAGCAGACTTCAAGTGCTTTAAAAGAGACAGGGGTGGGGGTTGGGGGTGTGTATCAGATTACACAGCAGACATAATACAAACTAGCAATAAGCAAAGAAAACTGTGATATTCAAATGGCACTCAATGCCAGTATTCAAACATTTATCTGAAACAAATACAGAAAGTGGTCTGATTCACCAGAGTATGATTTGAAACCAACTCTTGTTTTCTTTTTACTTTTTTTTTTTTTTTTTTTTTTTGCGGTACTGGGGGTTGAACCCAGGGCCTCGCGCCTGCATGCTCTGCAAGTGCTGGACCACTGAGTTGCAATCCCAGCCCATTTTTTCACTTTTTGAGACAGGGTCCCGCTAAATTACGCAAACTGCCTCTGGTCTCGAACTTGTGATCCTCCCGCCTCCGCCTCCCAAATCACAGGGATTACGGGCGTGAGCCACCGCACTCGGTTCAACTCTTGTTTTCTTCATCTTTCCCCCCTACAAATTTTGCTACATCAGTTGGTAGGGAAAGAAAACATGAACCTGGATGGTTCAATTTTCCTGGAACTGCTAGACCCAAGAGAGGACACGGTGACAACCACACATTAAGCTGAAGCTCGGGCAGGAACTGAAAGGAAACTTGCATAGAAAGGGAAGGCTCAGGTGGGATTCCTCCACCTTCATGAAGTCTGTAACTTAGTCTCCCCTGACTCAGCTGATTCCTGCACCTCTTCTCTCACTGTCTCCTCCTCCTCCTGCATTCTCTGCCCTTTGTTTTTTGAACTCGCAACTGCCCAGCTTTCCCTCGTTCTTTCACATGTACCAGCAAATACATAAACATACACAAGCCTACAAAACTGGCTGGGTAAAGAATCCTAAGCCCCACTCACCACACAGATGCTTACGCAAGCCTCCTCCACTGTTTTCATCACGTCTGAGAAAAACACACCTCATTTGCATCCTGTATTGTATAAGAGAAGGTATACCCCTGTCTGTAAGGATGGGTTCCCAGCCACCACTTCTTTCTTTCTTTCTTTTTTTTTTTTTGCGGTTCTAGGGGTTGAACCCAGGGCCTTGCGCTTGCACGCTCTGCAAGTGCTGGACCACTGAGCTGCACCCCAGCCAATTTTTTTACTTTTTGAGACAGGGTCTCGCTGAGTAACGCAGTCTGCCTCTGGTCTCGAACTCGCGATCCTCCAGCCTCTGCCTCCTGAACTGCTAGGATTACAGGCTTGCACCACCACACCCGGCTCCAGCCTCCATTTCTTACAAACACTCACAGCAAAGGACCTTTTCATGGGCACTCTGTGGATCATGTGAACCCCTGAGTGTTTAAGCAGGAAGCTCTATCTCCTCACCAGTCCCTGCTAAGACATAGACTTTGAAAAACAGAACTTAAAAACTTACAGTCATCTCTCCATTCTAGAAATGGTGATAAGGAAAAGAAATCCAGAATTGTCTCGACCCCAGCTGAGCTCTACTTAGAATCATGAGGTGTTGCTCTGTTACACTAGATGGAGGTGCGGTGCCCAGTCCGCCTAACCCTTCCTCAGAAACCATTCGGCGCGTGTGCTATTTCTATCCACACAAGGCACCCTGGCCCATAAACCTATTACTCTAGGCAAATCTATGAGGGGGGAATGGTTAGGTGTTAGGAGGAGAGGACGGTGACATAGTTTGGCTTTTTCACCCAAACCCTTTCCAATAATTCAAGAGAGAAATACGAGCGCCTGGTTAGCCATTACTTACTGCCTGATCGATGTGAGTCTTCACTTGCTCGCTCAACATGCCTTCGAAGACAAAAGAGTCGCCAAACTTCTCAGCCTACAGGGAAGGCAGGAAATGAAAACTCAGAAAAGACTGGTGTCGTGTGCTTCACACGTGCCATCTCTTTGCACACGGCTGAAGTGATTCTCCTCGTCCAAACGACCTTGAGGGTCTCCTATGACTCTCCAGAAGACACGAAAATGACTGAAAAGCAGCATCTCACGTCCTCCTAAAATAAGTTAATGTCACTCAGAAAGACCGTTTTCACCTAAGGCTTGTTTAACTGATCAGACTGCAGACTGGAAAACACTGGCTGTTGAGAAGGTGGCTGCCTCTGCCGAAAGAAGCCCATTTCCCCCCATGACCACTGACTGTGGGAAATGATGGGATTCTGCACGTGGGAGATGACATAGTCAAGCTTTGCTTCTCCGTTCTGCTCTTCGAATCTAGCTCAAATAATTAAACGCCACTGTCTGCTAATATTCCGACACATTCTATCTCCACTAAGGTATCAAATGTATTTATAATTCTCAAGTGACCCAGAGGGCATGGTGATGAAGCACTCGGCAGGCTGAGCCACATGGATTGACCCGAGATTGAGGGTGGCCCGGTCTATATCGTGAAGTCTAGGATAGCCTTGGGCTGGGATTTAGTTCAGTTAGTAGAGCGCTGCGCTGCAGTCTCTGAGGTCCCGAGTTCAATTCCCAGCACCACAAAAATGGGAGAAGGACTTGGCAATCCACTCCCAAGGCAATCCCGAAATAGTCAGCCATTGAAAACCCTGTGAGGGTCGCTATGAGTTGGATACCGACTCGATGGCACCTAACGACAACAACAGGATAGCCTTGGCTACACAATGAAACCCTGTCTTGAAATTTCCCCCTAAAAATAAATTAATTAATTAAAAAATAAATCTCTAGTGGCTGATTCAAGCACCAGAGGGAAATCTCTATTTTAATAACTTAACATTAGTGTCTCAAATCTTTATAGACCTGGTTCTCCTCATCACGTGACCCTGTTCTTACACATCCCCTGAAATACAGGGTCTCTTCTTTCTGCCCCCAACACACTGCTACGCCCTATGGTGCTACCCCACCTCCTGCACTTTTTGTTGTTATGTGTTTTTGTTTTGTTTTTTGAGACAGGGTCTTACTACGTAGCCCAGGCTGGCTTCGCACTCAAGATCCTCCTGCGACAGCATCCCCAGTGCTGGGACTATAAGTGTGAGTCGCCACGCCCAGCTTCTGCACTTCTTAAACTAGGCCAGTGACTCTCCAGCTTTGCACAGTTGAGATTATTAGCCAGCCTATTCAAATTCAGACTGCTGCTCTCTAACCCTGGAGATTCTAATTATGGCGGCATGGAATGAGACCCAAGTGAAATCTGATGGTTCTAACACAGGTGGTTCAAAACAAGTACACTGGTCAACTGCTGGGCAAGCCCTTTTAACCTCACTGTTTAAACTGTGGCCAGTACCTCAAATGACTCTCAAATCTCAACCTCCCAGCCAGGTGCGGTGGCGCGTGCCTGTAATCCCAGTGGCTCAGGAGGCAGAGGCGGGAGGATCGCAAGTTCCAGACCAGAGGCAGTCTGCATAACTTAGCAAGACCCTGTCTCAAAAAGTAAAAAAAAAATGGGCTGGGCATGCAGCTCAGTGGTCTGGCACTTGCAAAGCATGCAAGCAAAAGGCCCTGAGTTCAAACCCCAGTACCGCAAAAAAAAAAAAAAAAAAAAATCTCAACCTCCAGTTCTGCCCTATCCTCACTAGATGAACTGAACTGAGAACTGTATCCCTATAGGGCCAGAGAAGACCAAAGAAGACCCTCAAGCTCCTGTTACCGAGCCGAACTTATCATTTCTTTACCCCATACTCCCTGCCGACACAACCATGCCTAAGAACCCAAACCATCTACTCAACACATATCAAACCCCAACCACGTGCCTGGCTTGGGGCTAAATCAGGGACTTCAAGGTCAATATTAGCTAGGCATGCTTAAGTGTGAAGACACAGACAAAAATCCAGCCGAACAAAGACAGGAAAATAATAAGGAAATGAAAAGCCCCTTTCTGGTAAAGTGAGCAGAAGGCTCCTCAAGAAAGGGGTATTTCAGCTGAAATGACTCAAGAATGACAAGAAGCCAGACACGCAGAAAGG
Source organism: Pedetes capensis (assembly GCA_007922755.1). NCBI lineage: Eukaryota > Metazoa > Chordata > Mammalia > Rodentia > Pedetidae > Pedetes > Pedetes capensis. Next base: position 28,336 of record VMDO01011797.1, on the reverse strand, counting down.
GGACAAGCAAAGGGGCTGTGGATTCCAAGGAGAGGAAGACTATGGGCACAGCTCCCCAAATCAGAAAAAATGTCTAGTTTTATTTTTGAATTTTTTGTTGTTTTGTTTTCTTGGTGGTACTTAGGGGTTGAACCTAGGGCCTCACACATACTTTGCACATGCTCTATCACAGGGCTGCACCCCTAGCCCATTTTTTAATTTTTTTTTTTTTTTTTTTTTTGAGACAGAGTCTCACTAAGTTATGCAGGCTGCCTCTAGTCCTGAACGTGGGATTCTCCTGCCTCCACCTCCCAAATCACTGGGATTACAGGTGAGTGCCACCATGCCTGGTTGAATGTCTAGTTTTCAAGGAACAGAAACAGGACCAGGGGGACTAGAATATGGTGAGCAAGGGGCATGTGATGTGAAGTAAAATCAGATAGATGGGAGAAAGTATCTATAAAACACCATAAAAAAGCCGGGTGCGGTGGCGCACGCCTGTAATCCCAGCGGCTTGGGAGGCAGAGGCAGGAGGATTGCAAGTTCCAGACCAGGAGCAGTCTGTGTAACTTAGCAAGACCCTATTTCAAAAAAGTAAAAAAAAAAAAAAAATGGGCTGGGGGTGCAGCTCAGTGGTCTAGCACTTGCAAAACATGCAAGCGCGAGGCCCTGGGTTCAACCCACAAAAAAATAAACCCACAAAAAAAAAAACCACAAAAAAAATAAATAAATAAAAATATGAAGCACTTTGTCCGAGGCAGGGGTTCTAAACATGGCTTGTGCCCCACATCCCTTTGGTAGCATGGAGAAGCTCAGAGACTTCCTTCTCAGAATGCAATGGTTAAATGCATAGAATCAATAGGATTACTAAGACAACCAGCTAAAATATTTATAGATCAAACTTGTGCTATAGGAATATATGTGTTCTTTATTAATACATTAAATAAGATCTAGTTCTAGGTCTCCTATTTATTGTATTTCAAAGTGAAAACCAAGTGGCACGTACCTGTCATACCAGCAACTCAGGAGGCTGAGGCAGGAGGATCGAAAGTTCAAGGCCAGCCTGGGCAACATACAGACTCAACTCAAAATACATCAGGAAACAAATAAAACAACCCAAAGTGAGTATGAATGCAAATAATATTTGAAGATATCTTCAAAAATAATAACATGATTTTTAAAAACTGCCTGTGAATCTTTTGGTGACAGAGTCATAGGTACTACTATTGTTATGGTTTGTCTGGGTCATAAGTGAAGGAAATGCTAAATTTCAGGTACAGAGTGGTAAGTATCCAGATGTAATTTTCCCCGTCTATGTTCTTGATGTTGTTGTTAGGTCCTGTCGAGTCGTGTCTGACTCATAGCGACCCTCATAGGGTTTTCAATGGCTGTTTCAGAATTGCCTCAGGAGTGGACTGCCAAGTCCTTCTCCCATTTTTGCAGTGCTGGGAATCGAACTCGGGACCTCAGAGACTGCAGCGCAGCACTCTACCAACTGAGCTAAATCCCAGCCCATCTATGTTCTTAGATGACCTACACTCTGCTTTTTCTAGCTCATGTTCACAGAGAACCCTGGTGGAAGGAGAGCTTTCTTCCCTCAGCACTTTTCTTCCAGCTTAAGTAGACCACTAAGGGACCTGAACCGAGAATACCCATATGAAACAAAAGAACAGAGACTTTGGCTTACTACAAATGTCCGCAAACAAGATTTACGACCGCTTCGAATATTTTAAGAAATGCCAAAGAAATGTGACAATGCAAAACCAAATTTGAATGTCATTTTTCTTTTAGCAGTCACTCCCAAATTAAAGTTTTTAAATAAAAAAAGATGTTTGGTCCCCTCCTCTCAAAAAAAAAAAAAAAAAAAAAAAAAAAAAAAAACGGGAATCCTTTTTAGGATTCATAGGACTCATTTTAGAAAACAAATATACTCCCTTTTAGGACAAACCTCCACTGGCAGAGCCTTGCTTTGTGATTCGGGAACCACAGGCAGAGGCCTAAAACTGCCAGCAGAGCTTGTGAATCGTCAAGGCATTGGGATAAAACCATAGAAGTGAAAAGCTGCACCTCTCCATCTATCACTTATGACATATACAACGCTTCTGGGACCACCGAACTGCGGTTTCCTATGAAGGAAAAGTGGCCTCACTTCACATGCCATGCGTTACCTCAAAAGTCATATCCTGAGTGGACAGTGGTCCTCTCTATCATATTAAAGCACCAACACAATATAGCCTAATGATTAGGAGGATGGCTTCAGGGGTCACAGTGTCCAGGCTTGAATCCTAGCTCCACTTAGCTACACAACTGGGACAAATCATTTTTCTAACACTCAGTTTGTTACCCGAAAACTCATCTGCCATGCTGGGCATGGTGGTACATGCCTATAATCTCAGGGACTTGGGAGGTGGAGACAGGAGGATTACAAATTCAAGGTAGCCAGGGGCAGCCTGCATGACTTACGGAAACCCTGACTCAAAAAAAAAAAAAAAAAAAAAAAAAAAAAATTAAATGGGCTGGGGTTGCAACCCAGAGGTAGAACACTTGCAAGGTACGTGCAGGGCCCTGGAATCAACCCCCAAACGCTATTGAACAAACAAACACATAAATAATCTGTCCCCTGGGGTTGCTGTGAGAAATTAGACATGTATACAAACATATACACGTGTGTGTGTGTCTATCAGCATAGTGCTGAAAAGCGCTAAGTCAGTATTTGTTATTATTATAGCATTCTGAAGAGTCCCGCGAAAGAAAATGCTCTCCCTCCTACCCCCAATCCCATTACCTCTGTCAAATAGCCAGTCGAGTTCACAAACTTCTCAAACTCGGCATTACTGACTTCGTAGGCGTCCATGTAAAAGGCGTCAACAGCGACTCTCCTCGCAGGTGCTTCCCCGTCCTGCTTGATCTGAGGATCATCTGTGCCCATGGTAAACACTCCAGCAGGGATGGGGACCATCTGCAGTGACAAGGGAAACACAGGAAGTCGTGCATCAGAGCCAAGGTGGACCTGGCGGAAGTGTAGAGTTTCTACTACACCTTAAGCACCGAACACTTAGTAATTCCCCACCAAAGAAATCACGGTAAGATCACTCTATACACCAACAAAGGTGAGTCATGAATCACAAAACAAAAGGAAAATTCTTTAGGAAGTAATCTCTTTAGTTAAAACTCTACATGTTACAAATTTGTGCATGTGATAGAAACATTATTTAGAATAATAGATACCAAAGCAGCTAACAGTGAACTGCAGAGGCAGGAAGAATATTCCATATTTTCCTTTATACATCAATGTAAAATTTTCTCTGATACGCTCTCATTTCTTTTGAATTATCTTTAAAGTACATATTCAAGTGCCATATATAATATTTCTAAATACCCACTGCATGGATTTTGGCAACTAAAGATGATGGAAAGGACTTAAATCACTGAAGAAGAAAATCTAAAAAGTCTACCAAAAGCCAGGTGTGTAGTGCAAGCCTGTAATCCCAGCACTTGGGAGGCTGAGACAGGGGAATCTCAAGTTCCAGGCTAGCCTGGGCTACGTAGCAAGTTTAAAGCCAACCTGAGCTACACAGCGAGACCTTGTTTCTAAAAGCAAACAAACAAAAAGTTTCCTAAGGAATGATGTCTCACGTTGACTCCTTATTAAAACCCAAACTGCAATTACTTTGTTCATCTCTACCTTCCCATATGAACTCTAAACTCCAACATGGCAGCGACTGGGACTGCCCTGGACATAGCTGTATTCCCAGGAATAAACACAGGGTTTGAGGGACACCAAGAAAAATGTCAGTTGAAAAATGCAGGTCCATGCGCAATATCATGAGTCATTACCAAAATGCAATTCAAGACTATGAGATTCTACCCCACACCCACTATCATGAATGCAACAAAAAAGGAGAATAACAAATGCTGGTGAAGATGTGCAGACATGGGAGCCCCTCACGGACTGCTGGCAGGAAAGTAAAACAGTGCAGCCACTTTGGAACATAGTCTGGCAGTTCCTTACAAACTGAACAAAGAGCTGGGTGCAGTGGCACACACCTGTGATCCCAGTGACTCAGGAGGCAGAAGCAGGAGGATCACAAGTTCGAGACCAGAGGCAGTCTGCATAATTTAGTGAGCCTCTGTCTCAAAAAGTAAAACACTGGGCTGAGGGTACAGCTCAGTCGTACAGCACTTGCAAAGCATGCAAGCACGAGGCCCTGGGTTCAACTCTCAATAACGGAAAAAAAAAAAAATACTGAACAAAATGTTATCATATGACCCTGCAATTCCACTTCTAGGTATTTATCCAAGAGAAATAAAAACATATGTCCATCCAAAAACTCATATACAAAAACCTTCATAGCAGCATTACTCACAATAGGGAAAAAATGGAAATAACTCAAACATTTATCAGCTGATGAATGTATAACAAAATACCCATAAAACCAAATACTGTTTAGCCATAAAAAGAATGAAGTATCAATTCAGCTCCAACATGGATGAATCCCGAACACGTCACTCTAGGTGAAAGAATCCATTCCCCAAAGGCCACATATTATACAATTGCATTCAGATGAAATATCCAGAATAGGAAAATCCAAAGGGACAGAAAGTAGATTAATAGCCTCAAGGGACTGGGCAGGGAGATAGGAATAGGGAATGATTGCAAACAGGTACGGAGTTTCATTTGGGGATGAAATGTTCTAGAATTAGATAGCAATGATGGTTGTGTCTATACTGGAAAAAAACCTACTGAATTGTATACATTAACAGAGTGACTTGCATGGTATGTGAATTGTTACATGACACTGAGTCGGGTCTGACTCATAGCAACCCTACAAACAACAGAACAAAACATTCCCCAATTCTGTGCCAAAAACACAATCTTTTTTATGTTTAAGCCCATTGTTGCAGCCACTGTGTCAATCCATCTACTTGAGTGTTTTCCTTTTTTTTTTTTTTTTTTTGTTGTTGTTGTTGACCTGTCACTCTGCCAAACATGATGTCCTTCTCCAGGGATTGGTCCCTCCTGACTACATGTCCAAAATACATATGACGCAGTTTACGCAGTCTAGCCATCCTTGCTTCCAAGGAGCACTCTGGTTGCACTTCTTCTAAGACAGATCCGTTAGTTCTTCTGGCAGTCCACGGTATGCCATTCTTATGACTTTCAATGGTTGATTATTTTCGGGACTGTTTTGGAAGTGGGCTGCCAGAATCTTCTCCCATTTTTTGCAGTGCTGGAGAATCAAACCCTGGGCCTTGGAGAGCACAGAGCAGCACTCCACCAACAGAGCTAAACCCCAGCCTGGTGTTTGAATTATATTTCAATTAAAAAAGAAAAAAAAAAGGGTCTCAAAAACCATACAATCTGTCAGAACAATCTATCAGAAATACACTGCAGACATGGTCTAACTTTAAAATCATGTAAGTGAAAGGTCAATTCACGAACCTCTCAGTAGGTGAGGAACTATCAGGTCTCTGATCTACACAGAAGAGTTCAAACTGAAGAGAGGAAAAGAAACCCTAGAGATAATTAGTTGGACTAAAAAGAGAGAATGTGGCTTAACAGTAAGAGCAAATGAATTAGACAAATAAGATATGAAGAAACCGATATTAGGCAAACAGTGATTATTGACCCTATTTCTACTGATTCTATTTGCTAGTTGTCGTTTCAAATCTGTGCAGATATTTCCCAATAACAATGGTTCTATTTTCACCATTTGTGAGTAATAAACATAGTCCTTGCCCAATGTATTCCAAGAAATAATCTTTGACTATTATCATCCCCCAAATCCCAACATTGATAGTTTCCGCTGGCCTTACTGGTTCTCCTAAATACACCTCCTTCTGCTGTCTCTCTTTTCTATTCCCAGATAACTGCAGTAGCCTCAGAGGTCTTTTCAGTCTCATCCTTCCACATTTCTCCTTGCCTCTACGCCATCTACCTTCCATCTGATCATTCATTGAGCAAGTATTTAAGTCCCTGCTAAACTTTCTGGAATGTCTGTCTTCTGTACCCAACAAAATTTAACATTGCTCTGTATAACAAAAAAGGTTGGAAAACAACCTAAATGTTCATTAATACTGGACTGCTTAAGCAAACTATAGGCCATCCCGAAAATGGAAAATAAAGAAGAGACAAGAAAAAGAAAACAAAAGAAGACAAAAAACAAGTTCATTGATGTGGAGAGACCTCACCTAGATAGAGAGCTATATGAACGAAAGCAGCAGCATAATGGTACGTACGATGTGCTATCATCTGTGTCAAAGGAGGTTGAATGAGACTGACAGTCAAATATTCTTCAACTTGCTGGTATTTACAGAACATAGCTCTGGAAAAATACTTAAGAAACATATGCAGTAGGTGTCTGAGGAGAAGATTATTGTTGTCGTTAGATGCCATGGAGTCACTGTCGGACTCAGCGACCCTACGTACAACAGGCAAAATGCTATTGTTAGTGCTTCTCTGCTATTCATAGGGTTATCAATGGCTGATTGTTTTTTGAGAGTGGGTTGCCAGGTCATTCTCCCTAGCCTACAGTTTCTAGTGTTCTGAAAGATGGACCATTTAAAAATGAGGAATGTTAGTACTAGCCAGAACATCTAGACTCTAGACAAAATTTTGAGACACATCAATGTTGTATATGCAAATAAGACAGCTGCCCTATTCGTTATAAAATAGATAAACAGATAAGGGAGCCTTCTCCTTATGATTATCAAGAGATGAGAATTAAAATCAAGAGTGACCAATACAAACTAAAAAAGCAATCAGGACTTCTCATCAAACAAAAGATAAACTTCAATAATGCAGGACACCTCCTGCACCATTTAAAAGATCACAAAGTATAGAAAATGGAGAAAACAATGAGAAGCCCAGCTACCAATCTCCTAGACCCTATACATGATAAACCAAATCACGGTACTAACCACTACCCCCATAGTCTAGTCGGAGAATGAAATCTGCAGACAAGTATCTCTAATAATTGTCATATCAAAGCAAACACATACTACTGTGGCAACATGTGGAAATACTGAAGGGGAGGGAAGGGAAGGAGACTGGGTAAAACCTGCAGTGGATGTCACTCTCTAAGTCCTCAACATCTGTCAGAATTAACCTAGGGGAAAGAAAAGGAGGGCAGATAAAAAAGGATAGAGTGTACTAGGTATACATGAAGGAGGACTATTTCAAGAATCCGAAGACTTGAGTTCTAATCCCATAACTTGATCCCACAAACACACCAATTTTTGCAAAGTACCTAGCAAGTAGAATGAACCATTTGTTACTAATAGTTCTATTTATACATCTTAGCAACTAACACATACAGGCACCATCCAAGAGACATAGATGAATAAAAGTTTAAAAAGCAACTCCAGTTGGCTTCATCCTTGTGCTCAAGTGCTAAGCATGGTAGGGAAAATTAGGTCCTTGCCCTCAAGCAGATTAGACTCTCTGGGAAGTAACTACAAGTTAAGTATACAGCAGTGTTAAGAGACAGAGGCCCAAGATCCTGATTTTTTTCACAGTAAGAGAGGAACTGAGGATTAAACCCGACTCTGTGTGACTTAAAATTTTCAGACTCTCATCAAGAAGACAGGGGGTAACCCGGCGTACTGACGCACACCTGTAATCCCAGCGGTTCGGGAAGCGGAGGCGGGAGGAGCACAAGTTCAAGACCAGAGGCAGTCTGCGTAATTTAGTGAGACTCTGTCTCAAAAAGTAAAAAATGGGCTGGGGGTGCAGCTCAGTGGTTCAGCACTTGCAGAGCATGCAGGTGCGAGGCTCTGGGTTCAATCCCTGGTACCACTAAAAAAAAAAAGAAAAAGAAACAAAAAGAGGAGGAGGAGGAGGAGGAGGAGGAGGAGGAAAACGAGGAAGAAGAAGAAGAGGAAGAAGAGGAGGAGGAAGAAGAGGAGGAGGAAGAGGAGAAAGTAGAAGAGGAGGAAGAAGAGGAAGAGGAAGAAGAAGAAGAGGAGGAGGAAAACGAGGAAGAGGAAGAGGAAAAAGAGGAGGAGGAAGAAGAGGAAGAGGAAGAAGAGGAGGAAGTAGAAGAGGAGGAAGAAGAGGAAGAGGAAGAAGAGGAAGAAGAGGAGGAGGAGGAGGAGGAGGAAGGGCTGGGCGCGGTGACGCACGCCTGTAATCCCAGCGGCTTGGGAGGCGGAGGCAGGAGGATCGCAAGTTCCAGACCAGGGGCAGTCTGTGTAACTTAGTGAGACCCTGTCTCAAAAAGTAAAAAAATGGGCTGGGGGCAGAGCTCTGTGGTCCAGCACTTGCAGAGCATGCAGGCGCGAGGCCCTGGGTTCAATCCCTGGTACCACTAAAAAAATAAAAAAGAGGAGGAGGAGGAGAAAAGAAAAGAGGAAGAGGAGGAAGAAGGAGGAGGAAGAAGAGAAAGGAGAAGAGGAGGAAGAAGAGGAAGAAAAGGAAAAAGAGGAAGAGGAGGAAGAGGAAGAGAAAGAGGAAGAAGACAGGGTGCAAAGAAAAGGAAGTAGGTGGGGGTAAGCGATAAGAAAAGAAGTATCAACAATCAGCCCAAACTCTAATGGCCACACACTGCAGGGCCACGCGACGTGGCCTGTCTTCCAGTGGAGAGCGGAAGGAGCGCCTCGTCGAATGGGACCGGCAGCTGCGGGACTAGGGTGTGACCGTCCCCTCGGCCGGCTCTCCTGGTACCCCTGTCCGTGCCCACCCCATCCCCTGGGGGACCGGGCAGCGCGCCCCGCCTCCGGGAGCCGCAGCGGTACCTTGGGCGCCAGCAGCCGCTCTCCGGGGCCCGGGCCCGCAGCGTTCGCCTCCCGCGAGTACCGGCGCGCGGCCGCCGAGCCGCCAGGGCCCCCGGGCCTCCGGGCCGCGCCGCAGCCGCACGAGCCCGCGAGGGACGCGGCGCCCGCCCCGACGCCGGCCTCCTCCACCCCCGCCGCCCCGCACACCAGCGAGAGCAGCGGCAACAGGAGGACGCGACCGGGCCGGACGCGGCGTCCGTCAGGCAGCCCAGCCGCGGGCGCAGCCATGTTGTTCTGGGCGCCACGTGACCCGGCGAGTCACGTGACCCCGCGTTCCTTAAAGGGGCCGCTCTGGTTTTGTAAGGAAAGGGCTGGGGAAGTTGCCAGGGACTTTTGGGCAGTGCTCCTGCTGACGTCAAAACTCAGCAAAACACAACAAAAGTCTGTCATACCCAAGGCCTTCCACAGACAGCGCGCCCCTCTATGAGATCTTGGTTGAGAAATGATTGTATTTATGGAGCATTTGCGAAATAAGCGCTTCATTTTTAAAAAGCTCATTTAACCCTCAAATTGTGAATGTACTTTTGGGATTACAGAGGAATTCAGTGACTTGCCCAAGGTCACATTGTCACTGGCAGTGAGGGCTGCAGTCCAGCTCTCCTACTGCTTTAACCTGAAGAGTTAGAGTTCCCCTTTTTTGGGACCTCCACTCAAGTGAAAGCCGAGTCCTTGGCTGCATGGCAAAAATGAATTTTAGGACAATAAACAAGTGAAGCAGTTTAAAGTTTATTAGGTAAAGAGTAAGAGATAGTACATACTTCACTGCAAGCACCGACATCTAGAAAGAGGTATGCCTAAATGTCTTTACAATGGAGATTTTATACACACACACATATGGTTTTGTATCTTTTTTTTCAACTAGGTTTATGGATTAAACAAGTTTTAAAAGTTACATAGAGTCAAAAATTTACTTCAAGAAAAGGCAGCATGGGTTAGTTTACCTATTCCTCTTGTTCTAAAGAATTCCTTGTGTCAATTAAATTATAAGGTGATTTTATGGGGTTGCCATGTTTAGGCTTGAGGGTGGGAAGATGCTAGTAATATTAAACTCAAAAGTCGTAAGCAGTCTACTTTTTGTTTCTCATACTCTCGTTTGAGAGTCCCTAGAAAGATGAGACTTGTTTCCAGCTAGGCAATCTTCAGTGATCTTGTTCATTAGGTACTGTGAACTGGTGGGGGTTGTGAGCAGATTCCTTGAGTTAAAGCTGTTGATTTTTAGTTGATGGGAGATGTCATCAGATTACAGAATGAGGGCCTTCTCTCTGGTGTCTCTCAAATTTTCTATCTTTTATCCTGTCTGGGTCTGTTAACTTTAATCTGCTTTGGTGAGATTTTTAGGGAAGCACTGGTTTCTATGCAGGCAGGTTCCCTTCTGATTGTGCTGGAATTCTCAGCTGGTAAGACTCAGATCAGGTTCCAGGGTGAAAAACCCTTTCTTTCCCATATCCCCAAAACTTTCCCTGTCTTTCTATCCTGCCTCAGCGTGGAAAATAAGTATCAAAACTGAGATTTGAACATGAGATGAGATTCATGAGATGAACATGAGAAAAAAAATGAGATTTGAATATGGATAATCTAACGTGAATCCCTGAATTTTAGCTATTATGTCATGCTCTAGCAATTCCATAAAGGGAAATACAGACGATGATGAACTTGTTGAAGAACAGTACACTAGAGGATACTTAGGAGAATCGAGACTCTGGGATATGCATAACAGTGGTTCTCAAAGTGTTGTCCCAGACCCATTGCATCAGCACCATCTGGTAATTTATTAGAAAATCAATGTTGAATCATAATCTCTGGGGAGAGAACACAGCAATTTGTATTTTAACAAGTTCTCCAGATGATTCTGAAGCACACTGAAGATTTTTTGGTTTTCATTTTGTTTGTTGTGGTTTGGGAGGGGGGTTGTTTGTTCGTTTTTGACAGGGTCTCACTATGTAATCTGGGCTGGCCTCGAACTTGCAACCTTCCTGCTTCAGCCTGGGGAGTGTTGGGATTACAGGCCTGCAGCACCACACCTGATTCACATTAAAGTTTAAGAATGGAATTCAAAAGTAAACATCAAAAAACAAGTTACCCATTCAAAACATAGGCAAATGAATTGAACAGACAGCTCTCAAAAGAAGAGAAACAAATGGTCAATAATCATATGAAAAGATGTTCAACATCTTTAGCCAGAAAGGAAATGCAAATCAAAACTACGTGGAGATTCCATTTCACCTCAGTCAGAATGGCTACCATCAAGAAAACAAACAACAAATACGGGTGAGGACTCAGGCAGAAAGGAACCCTTATACACTACTGGTAGGAACCTAAGTTAGTATAGCCACTATGGAAATCAATATGGCAGGACCTCATAAAACTAAAATTAGCACTACCACATGACTCAGTGATACCACACCTATACCTGAAGGAATCAAAGTCAACATACCATAGACATACTTACACACCCACGTTCATTGCAGCACTATTCACAATAGCCAAGATATTGCATTAACCTAGAAGTCCATCAACAGATGAATGGATAAAGAAAATGTTATACACACACACACACACACACACACATACACACACACGCACACACACACACAATGGAGCTTTGCTCAGCCATAAAGAAGAACAAAATTATGTCATTTGTAGGAAAATGGATGGAACTAGAGATCATCGTTTATCGTTTTAAGTGAAATAATCCAGACCCAGAAAGACAAATATCACATTCATCTCTCATATCTGGATCCTGGATTTGAATATACTTGTTAAATATTTTAATATATATGTCACAAAAGTAGAAGGGGGACTAAGAGGGGGGAAAGGTGACTAAAGATAGAAGGAGGTAGCAATAAGAAAAAGTAATGGTGGAAAGAAGGACAAATGTCACGTTTTCTCTCATGCAGGATCTAGACTTAAATATATCATATGTATACATCATATATATATACACATCATATATTCATATATATGTATATGTATATGTGTATATATATGTATATGTATATGTGTGTGTGTGTGTGTATATATATATATATATCATTGTAGTGTCCAATACCATCAGCTAAGCAGGGTCAGGCCTGGTTAGTCCTTGGATGGGAGACCGCCTGGGAACACCAGGTGCTGTAGGCTTGGGAGACGGACCCGGCAACCCACTCCCAAAAATCAACCAGCCATTGTGTGTATATATATATGAGAAATGTTATATATAATATATATGTATATATATGTTATATATATATGACATGCAGGCAGAAAGGGGAGTGTGGGGAGGAAGGGGATCAGCAGAAGAGTTGCCTGAGAGGTTAATGGAAGGTGAACATGAGCAATATATAGTGATAAGCACATATGGAGATGTCATAATAAAACCCTAAAAAATTGATAATAAAGAAAATGTGAGCCCGGTGTAATGTGCATGCCTATAATCCGAGCAACTGGGGAGGCAGAGGCAGGAGGATTGCAAATTTGAAACCAGAGGCAGCTTGCATAATTTAGCAAAACCCTATCTCAAGATAAAATATAAAAAAGGATTAGGGGTGCAGCTCAGGAATAGAACATTTGCCTCGTGTGTCCAAGGCCCTGGGTTCAACCTGCCAATACTGCAAAAAATGAATTAATTTTCCAAGTGCAGTGATGCACCTTTATAATCCCAGTGACTTCGGAGGCAAAGGCAGGAGATCACAAATCCAAGACTAGAGGCTGCCTGTGTAACTTAGTGAAACCCTGTCCCAAGATAATAAAAGAAAAAGGAAGGGCTAGGGGTACAGCTCAGTGGTAAAGTGCTTGCAAAGTATGTACAAAGCCCTTGGTTCAGCCCCCTAGTACCACAAAAAAATAAAATAAAATAATACTATACTGAAAAAAGTGAAAATAAATGCATAAATAAAATTTAAGAATGTTCTACAGCATCAGGAATAAACAGAATGCAAAAAACAAAAAGAAGATGAAAGGAAAATGTATAGATTGAAAATGACATACCAATGACCTCCTGTGGTATTACGTGCCTTTACTTTTTTTAATGCCAAGATAAATATTTATTATAGATAGAAGAAAAATTCTCATCAAAAATATAGAAATCTGTGCAATTTTGTTACAATCAATATAAATGAACTGTTGGAATACACACCCATTCACAATTTACCAAATAAAAAATGACTAGCAAAGTTCACAAAATAGATGGTGGTTTGTGGATAAAACGCTTACTCAGTTAAGAGAAAGGAAAGTTACAAACCAGACCTCCACTCTAAAAATAGTGACCCTACATACAACAGGGGAAACACTATTGTCAGTGCTTCTCTGCTGTTCATAGGGTTTTCAATGGCAGATTGATTTTGGGAAGTGGGTTGCCAGGTCCATCTCCCAAGCCTACAGCCTGTTCCCAGGCGGTCTCCCATCCAAGTACTAACCAGGTCCGACCCTGCTTAGCTTCCAAGATCTGATGGGATCGGATGCCACAGGGCTATGGCTGCAGGCCTTAGAAATATATATATATATATATATATATATATATATATATCCACAAAATATATATATAATTATAATATATAACATATAATTATATATTATATTATAGTATATATTTATATGCTATATATATATATATATATATATACCCTTCCTTTGCTATATATATATATATGAAGAGAAAGATGTTATTAAGGATTTTTTTCCAAAAAAAGTGGGTGATGGGCCAAGTGGCTAAAGGTGAAACATAGTTGACAATAAACTGATAGTTGTTGTAACTGGTTGATGGGTGTGTAGGTGTTCATTGATCTATTATCTTTAACCCATTTGAATTTAAAGAAAGAGAAAGAGAGAAAGTCCTTGAGAGAGAGAAAAGTCCTTTCCTCCGTATGGATTGTTTTACAGCAGTTCGCCAAGTGCTTTTCTCATTTCAGATTACAACCAGTTGGCAAAAAGTCTTTTATTATTATCCTCATTTCAAAATTGACGAAGCTAAAAGGTCAGTGCCTGAAGCAAAGTTTTTTGTATTTACCGTGCCCAGTCAGGGTCTAGGGCAAAGATGATCTTTGTCTGTCTATTTCAAAAGGTCAGTCTCCATATATGCTGGGTGGCCTGGCCTTCAGTGACCTCAATTCATGGTCCTGCTACACCATTAGGCTGTAAGCTCAATGAAGGGAAGGACCCGCCTATTTGGCCAACACTGAATTGGTACAATCAGACAAATGCCTGCACAAGATAAGCACTCCAGTTGAACATTTATTGAATTTACGGATATATGAGTAAATGACACTAATCATTACCTCTTTGTTTAAGGGGAAACAAATTATTAAGAAATTAATATGGATTTGGGGCTGGAGATTTAGCTCAGTGGTAGAGCACTTGCTTGTTGTTGTTAGGTGCTGTCGAGTCGATATCCATATCCGACTCATAGCGACCCTCATAGGGTTTTCAATGGCTGACTATTTCGGGATTGCCTTGGGAGTGGATTGCCAGGTCCTTCTCCCATTTTTGACGTGCTGGGAATTGAACTCCAGACCTCAGAGACTGCAGCGCAGTGCTCTACCAACTGAGCTAAATCCCAGCCCGGAGCACTTGCTTAGCAGGTGCAAAGTCCAGGGTTCGATCCCCAGTACCAAAAAGAAAAAAAACACCAGAAATTAATATGGATTTTAGACTAAAAAGAGCTATGTCTAAAGCTGGCCACTTACATGACCTATAACTTATGCAAATCACTTCTTTCTATGCCTCTATTCTTTCCCTTATGAAATGGGAAGAATAATATCTCCTTCTTGGGTTGGGAGTATAGCTGAGTGGTCAAGATCTTGCAGAGCCTGCCCTGGGCTTGATCCCCATCACTACAAAAAAAAAAAAAAATCCTTGGAGGTTTTATGACAATTCAATAAGATGAAATATGTAAAAAGCTTATCTTGGTTTTGAAATTTAACATATCTCAAAAATCATTTGCAAGACAGGCCAAATATAAAATGAAATCAGTAAGAAGAGGGTGCTAGGATTTTTATGAGTAGGTAAAAGGCACTTCTTATTTATTTAGTTTCCACATACACTTATGTGATCATAAGGAGATGTCACTCAAAATATTGATTAATAGACTGTGTGACCATCATCACCATGAGAACACGACTCACTTAAAACAGTGTGTGAAACCGGGTGCTTGCTACTTTCCAATAGGTATGAATGAGTACATTCTGTATAAGGAAATTGAATGATAACACTTCTATAAGGTTGGTTGCGTGACCAATGAATACCATTTGTGAGAATTATTAAAAACGTTTGCTCTTTTTAGCAATCATTATCAAAGATGGGACTTTGTGGCTTCCCTAGGAAAAATATTCTTCTCTTTTAATGCATTATATAATTTCTTTTTGGTCACTATCAATGAGGGCTGGGATTTAGCTCAGTTGGTAGGGC
Organism: Pedetes capensis; assembly: GCA_007922755.1. Lineage (NCBI taxonomy): Eukaryota > Metazoa > Chordata > Mammalia > Rodentia > Pedetidae > Pedetes > Pedetes capensis. The sequence continues at coordinate 13,198 of VMDO01011797.1, read as the reverse complement.
ACTGCACTGCAGTCTCTGAGGTCCTGAGTTCAATTCCCAGCACCGCAAAAAAATGGGAGAAGGACCTGGCAATCCACTCCCAAGGCAATTCCGAAACAGCCACTGAAAACCCTATGAGGGTCTCTATGAGTTGGATACCGACTGGACGGCACCTAACAACAACAACAATCAATGAGTAAGTGGAAAATATTAATGAGAAAAGCCTAGGTGAGGAGGGTTGTGCTAGAAATTAGACTAAGCAATCAGCTCTGCACAAATGGGGGAACTATCTAGAAGTTCCCCCACATTCCATCTCCCGTTTAGATCCGTCTGCATTTTTGTGGCTCTCCCTGCCCCTTCTATCTAATGAAGCTGGGTGAAAGTCCCTGGTCCTGATAGTGCTTTACACGTTCACTGAAGAGCAAGGAGGCCAGCATGGTGACAGTGGCGTGAGGGAGGAGGAAAAAATAAGAACTAGGAAGAACAGAAGGCCAGACTGTATAGAATCTGGTAAATTTTTCCTCTAAGTGAAAGCTGCATAGTTTTGAGAAGACCCCTGACATTCTTCCTGCTGAGTTAGACACTTCTCTTCTTGCTTGCTCATCCCTGAACAAAGGGAATCCAGAGTGCCCTGATCTCAAGTACACCTTGTAGTTCAATGAGACGCTTGCTGAGTTCACAGAAAGAGAGCACCCTGGTGGGGACCGGGACCTTCACCTCTCCAAAGCCCGGAGTTGTCGAGATGGGAAGAACAAAGTCTCCAGCGAGTTGGTAAGAGTAAAAATAAGTGCGGCCCCTTGCTCCCTGAAACCTTGTGTTCTTCCTACTTGGAGACAGAGTACCATGTGGATTTCTCCAATTTGAATGCGTATACCACATCCTTGTAGATGGCTCCAACCTTTCAGAGGATCGCCTCCCCATGGTTTGGATATGGTTTGTCCCCCAATGGTTGAATGTGGCAAGGGTGAGGCATTAGAAACTTTATGAGGTAGGGCCTGGTGCAAGGCAATTAGCTCACCGAAACATTGCCCTTGGCAGGGATTACTGCTGATCTCTCAGAGTGTGTGAGTTTTTGACAGACTGAGTTATAAAGCAAACCCACCTCACACGCTCAGCCCTTTCCCCACGTGGCTGTGTTCTGTTCTACCTTGTCACATTGTGATATAGCCACGGGGGCCCCTCACCAGTGGCTAAACAGATAGGCCTGCCAGATTTGGGACTGTCCTGTAAAACAGGGAACTCAATAAACCTCTTTTCTTTATAAAGTACCCAAACCCTGTATTTTGGTATAACAACAGAAAACTGACTAAGAGCCTGCAGCCGTAGCCCTGTGGCATCCGATCCCGTCAGATCTTGGAAGCTAAGCAGGGCCTGGTTAGTACTTGGATGGGAGACCACCTGGGAACACCAGGTGCTGTAGGCTTGGGAGAAGGACCTGGCAACCCACTCCCAAAAGGCATCTGCCACTGAAAACCCTATGAATAGCAGAGAAGCACTAACAATAGTGTTTCGCCTGTTGTACGCAGGGTTGCTATGAGTTGGATACTGACTGGATGGCACCTAACAACAACAATCCTTCATGAAGCCAGCTGCTCCTGCTTGGTATGGAATAGGATAAGAACGTTTTATGCTCTGACTGTTGCGTACCCCTGCACCACCTTCCCTGTGCAATGGATCCCACGGTTAAATGCTATGCTGGGCGGGTGTGTATGTCTGTGGATCCGGCATTCTGTAAGCTGCGAGCAACAATGCTGCTGAGGCTGTTGGAGCAGGAAACACACAGCTCCAAACTTTATCCAATCATCAGTTGATGACAATTTGGTTCCAATTTTGGCTCTCATAAATAACATTGATGCTTTGTGTACAAGTTTTTGTTTGTACATGTGTTTCCATTTCTCTTCGTTATAATTATATACCAGGAGTAGAATGGCTGGGCTGTATGGTAGACTTAATGTTTAACCTTTTGAGGAACTGTCAGCCTGTTCTCCATAGTGACTGCACATCACATGCTCCCACCAGCGACATACGTGGGCTTCAATCTCTCCATGATGTAGTTAATGCTTGCACCTCCTTTGGACGAAAAGCTCTTTCTCCTTTCTCAGGCCCACCATATGCTAAACCGGACTAGCCTAAGATTTGACCCTGTATATAACCTAGCATCCAGAAGGGGATCTAGAGGCAGCTCTGGAAGAATGAGGAGGCCACAAACTGCTGCTTTTTGGAGCAAAAGACCTGTGCGATGTGCAGCATCTTCCCACATGGAGGACCCACTAGCACTCAGTGGGGAGGCCATCTCTGCCCACTCCCTCAGAGGGCCCAAGGGAGTCTGCAGAGCCACACTTCTCAGAGCCACCCACCTAAATATCCCTGCCCCACTTGGCAGAGCCCAGGTTTCTCCAACCTGATACCTTTCTCCTAAGAGAGCTACCTTGGCTGAGCATCCAAACAACTCTGGCACTCTGGATTCTAACCATTAGGTCGTGAGGCTGCCATTCAGCTGTGTCTGCTCTTGCCAAGTTAGAGATGAAAACCCTTTGCAAGCTACCAAACAGGCCCCTGACTCTTGCACTTCATTTTTAGCTATTTGTTAGCTGCTCCTCAGTTTCTCATTATCCTTCTGCAGGAGAAGTCATGCAACTTGGCAGTAAGCAGCCAATTCCATTATCCTTGTATGCGTTGTTCCTCCCCAACATGTTCCCGATTCCTGAGTCAGCATCATGGTGCAGACATTCCTCTACACCTGGGTATTTTCCCAGGTCATTACTGATAAAAAAAAATTTTAGGAGTTAGGCTGCTGTCTTGTTCCAGAGACTATCCGTATACCACATAGCTCTCAAGATGGAAGTTGTCTCCCCCATCTATACCACCTGCCTTCTCAGATCACTTCCTCTACCAGCTGTGTCAGTTGTTTCTCTTGAAAAGAGATACCACATGGAATTTGAAATGCAAGAGCTATGTTGGTGGAAATACCTGTGAAAACCAAGGGGGATCCAGGATCCTGGTGACATGGACACACCTATAATCCCAACGTCTTGTGAGGCTGAGGCAGGAGGATCTCGAGTTCAAGGCCAGAGGCAGCCTATGTAACGTAGGGAGACCCTGACTCAAAATAACAAATAAAAATGTGCCAGGGGAAGTGGTTCACACCTGTAATCCCAGCCACTCGGGAGGCGAGGCAGGAGGATCACAGATTTGAGGCCAGAGGCAGCCTCCATAACTTGTTGTTGTTGTTGTTGTTAGGTGCCCTCAAGTTGGTATCCAACTCATAGCAACCCTTATAGGGTTTTCAATGGCTGTTTTGGAATTGTCTTGGGAGTGGACTGCCAGGCCCTTCTCCCATTTTTGCTTTGCTGGGAATTGAACTCGGGACCTCACAGACTGCAGCACAGCACTCTACCAACTGAGCTAAATCCCAGCCCCTCCATAACTTTGTTGTTGTTGTTGTTAGGTGCCATCGAGTCGTGTCTGACTCATAGCAACCCTTATAGGGTTTTCAATGGCTGATTGTTTTGGGATTGCCTTGGGAGTGGGTTGCCACATCCTTCTCCCATTTTTATGGTGCTGGGAATCGAACTCAGGACCTCAGAGACTGCAGAGTGGTGCTCTACCAACTGAGCTAAATCCCAGCCCCCCTCCATAACTTAGAGAGACCTTATTTCAAGATACTGAAGGTCAGTGGTAGAGTGCTTGCAAAGCCTTCATGAGGCCCTGGGTTCAATCCCCAAGCACTGCAATAATAGTAATAATAATAATAATAATACAAAATAAAATTTTAAAATTAAAACTAAAAAGGAGCCGGGGGTGTCGTTCAGTGGTAGAGCACTTGCCTAGCATGGGAGAGGCCGCGGGTTCAACCCACCAGTACTGAAAAAAGAGATGGGGCTGGGGAGGGTGTGGGAAGGGGTCAGCAGGGAAAGCCTGCAGACTGAATACAAGTCTGACACCTGGGGAAGGAGGGATGCAGGAAGGAGGGCTAGGGAGGAAAAATCTCTGAGTCTGGGGCTGCATGAAGGAAACCTTGGCCAGGCCAACAGGGAGCTCCCAAGCAAAGGGTGTTTATTAGAGCAGTAAAGTGTTGAGCCAGAACAGGCCAGTCCCACCCTTCTCAGCATGGTTGGAGCTCTGGGGAAGATTCCTGGCTGCCACCATCACAATGAACAACACAAGTTAACTGTGCACGTGAAGCAGCTTCTTTCTTCAAAGCCATCACAGCATACACACTTACTGGCCACACATGTGGCCAAGAAGGTTCCCTGTGGTCCAATCCCTGCCTGTGGGGCACCACCCTGCTGCTGGAATCACTCTGGCTGTAAGTGGGAACCAGCTACCAAAGGCCCACTGTCTGGTGAGGGTGAGCCGAGTACCAGAGAACCGCATCACCCTGAAAGGAGGTTTATGCCCATGGCTACTCTGAGAAACCTTGAAAAAGGCAGGCTCAGAGATTTATGCCCACGCTGGCTCCTTGTTTCTTCCTTCCAGTGATGACACTGACTCCAAGTGCTCAGCTCTTTATCACTTCTTCTGTCCCGGTCGATGGAACGGAACCTGAATGCTCCATGCACCTTCCTTATATTCCCCTCAGGGACTAACCAGGGACAAATCAGAGATTGCTACTTCATATGGGGCAAGTGGGTCTTGACCAATCAGGGGAGACATGCAAATTTGGGTTTGAAAAAAGGACCAATAGGGGGTGGTTCCTGAACGGTCCAATCAGGAACTATTTGGTGATTTGGAAACAGCCAATCAGGTGTCAGGAGGTCTGAGGAGAGGAGTTGGACGCCAGCGCCATCTTGGAAAGTTCAATGCCCAGGAGTTGCTGGATGTGGGACAGAGGTTACTGACCTGGGAACAAGTCTCGGACCTCCAAGTGGGCCAGATAGGCCTTGAGGTGAACTGCCTCTCTAGGCAGTGCCCTACACCCACCCACCTCTCCAGTATCATCTTCCATCAAATTGCCCTTTGCTTTCCGTGTTCCGGCCATCGTCTCCTAGTTACTGCTCATAGCACACATCAAGCCCAGTGCTACCTCTGGGTCTTTGCACTTGCTGATCCTTCCACCTATGATGCTGTTTGCATAGCTGGCTTTTTCTCATCATTCAGGTCTCAGCACAAAGTTACCTCTTCAGAGAAGCCTTCCTTGATCCCCAAATATAATCCTTCACCCTCCTGCTCCAACACAACACCTCTTGTACTGTCTTCATGGCACTTATCACTACCTGAAATTATTGTATTTGCTCTCCTCTCTTCCCATGGGGGCAGATGCAGCATCTTTAGTGCATTCTCAATGTTACATTCTCAATGCCCAGAACAACACCTGGTATGTATGAATGCCAAGTAAACATTTGTTGAATGAATGAATGTATCATCAAAAGAATAAAAACCTTCAGACTGTGAAAGGACTAAATGCTAAACATCAGCATTCTTCAGAGGACAGTGTTTGGTAACATAGGTAAGACCAGCCTTAGAGGTCATGGTTTTTACCTGCCCAGAAGTTCACTGTCTGACAGTGTTACGCCCACATAGACACTTCAGGTATGAATTTCCACCTTGACAGAGAGGAGGGCTTGTGAAATTAAATATAGTAGCAATACGTCCAAAAGTTGTGTGAAGATTTTCTTTAATTTGTCCAGCAAATATTTATGGAGTGTTGAGTACTAACCAAACAGGATTGCAGGCACTTTATTCACACAGCAGTGGACAAAATAGGTCAACATTCTTGCCCTCGTGAAACTGAGATTAAGTACCTTAAACCATGTGAAATACTTAGAGCATTGCTTAGTACAGAATAACTCGAGAATTACTAGCTATGACATTACTATTGCCAGTTTATCTAATATCTAAAGCATTCCACAGTGCTTTTTTTTAAAAACAGAGTATTTCCCTCTGGATTTAGAGGGAAAAAAGAGAGTAGTTCAAATATTTAGAGGTAGGAACATTTTGCCATGAAGCTTTCTCATTAGATTCTCTTTAGAGTCCTTGTGTGGTGAAATCACCTGGGAAAACCTATTAGGCTTTTTAAGATTTTATTTTGTTTTTGTTTGAGATAGGGTCTCACTATGTTTTTCAGGCTGGCATGGAGCTCCTGGCCTCAAGGAATCCTCCTGCCTCAGCCTCCCAAGCTGCTGGTACGACAGGCCCACATCACCATGGCTAGCCTCAGGTTTTTCTAGGTTTGCCACTTTTTGCTCTATCCAGTATTAGAAAGGGCTGGGATTTAGCTCAGTGGGTAGAGCACTGCTCTGTAGTCTCTGAGGTCCTGAGTCCAATTCCCAGCACCGCAAAATGGGAGAAGGACCTGGCAACCCACTCCCAAGGCAATCCCAAAACAGTCAGCCATTGAAAACCCTATGAGGGTCGCTATGAGTTGGGTGCACACATGTGCACAGAGGCTTCCTTAAAGAAAACACAAAGAAGAGGTACATTTGATACATAGGATAAGAGCTACGCAAAGCTGAATGATTCAATTTCCGGTGCTGAAGGTGGCTCAGTGGCAAAGTGTTTGCATGGATGAGGTCCTGGGGTTGATCTCAAGTAATGAAGAGAGAGAGAGAGAGAGAGAGAGAGAGAGAGAGAGAGAGAGAGAAGGGAGGGAAGGAAGAGAAAAGAAAAAGGTTCAAAAAGAACTAGGACTCGAGGAGAGTAGAACTAGAACCTGGAGCTGGCGTAGAGGCTGTGGCGGCTGTGGGGACTCTGTAGCAGGTGCTCCTGAAATTCATTCTGCTGCTGTCAGGTTTCACTCCCCACCTCTCCAAGCCCGGCTTCTCTCTGCACACGATGTCTTCTCTTCCCATTGACTTGCCTTCCTCCCCCTCTCCGTTTCTATTATTTATTTATTTACTCATTTATTACTTTTAATTTGTGGCAATCCCAGCTTCTGCTTAGTCAGTCCCTGCTTCCAGCAGGCTCAGAACCCTTTATTGCCTCACTCAGCATGACTTCTGTCGCTAACACTCAAGGTATCAGTTTCCCCATTCAGCTGCCACCAAGGGAAAGCTGGTTCACCCAGCTCCTCTCTTTCATACCAGAGTGTGCCATAAGAGCACAGAGAGGCTGTGGTATAGCTGCCTTTGAGTCAGGTAGCCAACTCTGCCATTAGCTAGCCAATCAGCTAGGAAGGTGTCTAAGTGATTCTGATGCAAGGACACACCAACCGGTACCTTGGCGCAGAATCACTTAGAGACCTTCCTAAAGCAATGATTAGGCTGGCAGCCATAGCCCTGTGGCATCCGATCCTGTCAGATCTCAGAAGCTAAGTAGGGTCGGGCCTGGTTAGTACTTGGATGGGAAACCACCTGGGAACACCAGGTATTGTAGGCTTGGGAGAAGGACCTGGCAACCCACTCCCAAAAAACAATTAGCCAGTGGAAACCCCATGAAGAGCAGAGAAGCACTGACAATAGTGTTTCACCTGTTGTATGTAGGGTCTCTGTGAGGTAAATGCCCACTCAACGGCACCTACAATAACAATAACAACAACAAGTTCCCAGATGATGCTGGTCCTTCTGATCTGGACATTTTGTACATTTTGTAAGTTGCCTTCATAAGATAAGGCTCTGGTGCTACCTCTTGGCACATTTCCTGGGTAAGGCGTTTTTCTCTTCACAGTGCTGGAGGTGTGGCAGGCACTGTGATTGACAGCTCCAATACAACCTGTGGTTACCCTTCTCCAAACTTACCCTCTGTTCATCTTCCTGATGCTTGTGGACAGTGGTGATTGAAGAGAAAGAAGAGAAGAAACAGAATGACACTGAAAGAAATTTAGAGCAAATAAAAGATGCTTTATGCACTTTTGCAAAGAGAGAGCAAGGAATAACATAAGAAATCACCATCACGTGCCTCCTTAAGATCCTAGCTTTCATAATGTGTGCAGTCAAATAACATGAGGGAGAAGAATGAGTCCCAGCTTTTTCAAGAATGAGAGCTCAATTGTGAAGGCAAGATAGATATTTCGGAGGCTCCTACCATAGCAGTTTTACTTGGAGTATCCATTTATTTAGAAAATGAAATGTCAAGACGCTGCTATGAAGGCAGTGCTTAGCAAAGGAAACTGTGGAGTAAATCACATCAGCATCCGGTACACCTCTGAAAGTTAAAAATATACATCACCGTTTCAGGCTTCAGCTGATGTCAAACATACCCGTGAACTCCCAAGTCTTGTAATGTCTCTTTGGCTTCCCAGGAGTCTGTGGCCAGAGGTTGGAGAATCACTGAGGAAGTAACTTCTTTTTGCACTACTAAAACTGTTTCCCCTGTTTAGAGCAGCCTTGCCTAACTGGATAAAAAGAATTCCAGAATTGGAGTCAAAGCTGCAGCTTTGACTTTAGGTTTATTCTTTAAATGTCTGTGAGCCTAAGTTTCGTGTTGTTACCTACTTCCTGTCAATGTTTTATTGATATCAAGCGTGCAAGTATAAGAAGAGAACCAGGCATGGTGACACACACCTGTGATCCCAGTGATTCAGTTGGTTGAGGCAGGAGGATCATGAGTTCGAGGCCAGAGGTAGTCTGTGCAATTTAGCAAGACCCTACCTCAAAATTAAAAAAAAAAAAAAATATATATATATATATACATACATATATATATATACACACACACACACATTGTTGTTGTTGTTGTTAGGTGCCGTCGAGTCGGTATCCGACTCATAGCGACCCTCTGTACAACAGGGGAAACACTATTGTCAGTGCTTCTCTGCTGTTCATAGGGTTTTCAGTGGCAGATTGATTTTTGGGAGGGGGTTGCCAGGTCCTTCTCCCAAGCCTACAGCACCTGGTGTTCCCAGGCGGTCTCCCATCCAGGTACTAACCAGGCCTGACCCTGCTTAGCTTCCGAGATCTGACGGGATCGGATGCCACAGGGCTATGGCTGCAGGCTTCTGAGCCTTAGCACCAGAGAAATGCCTATCTGCTGCCGACTGTCCATTTGCATCCAGCAGCAAAAAATTTAAGATAAACATTATATGTGCTGCATAATTATTAGGAGTAGTTGGGTATAACTGCCCCTTTTTAATTTTTTGTAGGTAATTTTTAATATGATGACGCCATTCGACAATGCCTTGTCCTTGAGGATTATAGGCAATGCTGGTTTTATGAGCAATACCAAAGATTTTAAGAAAATGTAGGAATTGATTACTAACATATGCGGGGGCTTATGTATGTGTATATATAAATATACACATAATATATAATATATGTGTACATATTATATATACACACACATATATATGTATGTGTGTGTATATAAATATGGGGCTGGGAGTTTAGCTCAATGGTATATCCCCTGTTTAGCCTGCACAATGTCCTGGATTCAATCCACAACCACTTTAAAAATAAAAAAGCATAACAAGAAAAAGAAATACTAGAGGATATTACTATGGTATCACTTTGCTTCTAAGATGAATTTCTGTGCCATCTTAAAGTTTATGAAATCTGGATGTATCTTATGAGCTGCAGAGTTCATATATATATAGCTACATAACTATGTATGCCTATCATGTGGTGGTACTTCCTCTTCCTCAAAATATTATTTCGAAAGTAGAGGTATATATTTTAGTAAATGGTCTTGGGATAAAAGAAAAATGGCTTTTCATCTTCCTCTAATTAACAAATAATATTTGAATTCATTCTCTCTTCTTGTTCTATTTCTTGAAACTGGGAAACGCAGTCTCTAATTTAGAGAATGCTGCCTTACGCTGTAGGAGAAGACTCTGGCAGGGCAAGGTGATGGCCCCCAAAGATGTCCACATCCTAATTTCTAGAACCTGTAAATACATGACCTTACATGACAAAAAGGTCTTTTCAGATGTTACTATGTTAGGGTCTCTGAGATGGGAAGATTAATTTGGATTATCTAATTGCCAACACAAGGGTCCTTATAGGCAGCAGACTCCTCCTGGCTGAAGTCGGAGTAATAAGGAGACCCTGTCTCAGAGGAAAGAAAAGAAAAAGGAAAGGAAAGGAAAAGAAAGAAAAGGAAAAAGAAAAAGAAAAAGGATAGTCAGAGACATGCAACATTGTTGGTTTTGAAGGGAGCCATACCTCTGTGGCATCCAATCTCATCAGATCTTGGAAGCTAAGCAGGGTCCGGCCTGGTTAGTCCTTAGACAGGAGACTGCCTGGAAACACCAGGTGCTGTAGGCTTGGGAGACGGACCCGGTAATCCACTCCCAAAAATCAGTCTGCTATTGAAAACCCTATGAACAGCAGAGAAACACTGACAATAGTGTGTGTGTTTTGTTTTGTTTTGTTTTTGTTGTTGTTGTTGTTGTTTTGTGGTACTGGAGGCTGAACCCAGGGCCTCGCACCTGCATGCTTTGCAAGTGCTGGACCACTGAGCAGCACCCCCAGGCCATTTTTTTAGTTTTTGAGACAGGGTCTCGCTAAGTTACACAGACTGCCTCTGGTCTCCAACTTGTGATCCTCCTTCCTCCACCTCCCAAGCCACTGGGATCACAGGCCATTGGGCCTGACTGACAATAGTGTTTTGATGGTACCTAACAACAATAATGCCTGCAGCTGTAGCCCTGTTGCGTCCGATCCCGTCAGATCTTGGAAGCTAAGCAGGGTCGGGCCTGGTTAGTATCTGGATGGGAGACCGCCTGGGAACACCAGATGCTGTAGGCTTGGGAGAAGGACCTGGCAACCCCCTCCCAAAAATCAATCTGCCATTGAAAACCCTATGAACAGCAGAGAAGCACTGACAATAGTGTTTCCCCTGTTGTACAGAGGGTCGCTATGAGTTGGATACCGACTTGATGGCACCTAACAACAACAACAATAACAAGAGCAAAGGAGGGCTGAGGTTTAACTCAGTAGAGTGCTACTCTGAGCTCTCTGAGGCCCCGAGTTTGACCCCCAGCACCACAAAAAATGGGAGATGGATATGGCAATCAACTCCCAAAGCAATCCTGAAACAATCAGCCACTGAAAACCCTATGAACAGCAAAGAGGCACTGACTGACATAGTGCGGGGCATGGCTAAGTGTTGGGAGTGTTTCATTCTTTTGTACACAGGGTCACTATGAGTAGCACTCAACTCAAATGCACCTAATATCAATAATAAAAGCCAAGGAATATGCATGACCTCTGGAATCTGGAAAAGGCAAGCAAACATTATCCGTGAGAACTGCCAGAAGGAACATAGTCCTGCTAACACTTTGATTTTAGTCCAGCAAAACCCATATTGGGCTTCTGAGCTATGGAACTGTCAAGTAACACATTTATACTGTTTAAGCTACTAGGTTTATGGTCGTCTATATGGCAGCAAGAGGAAGCTAATCCAAATGTGTATTCCAGTGCCAGCATTTTCACTAGGTGCAGGCTGGAACCCACAGGCAAAAGAGCCAGCCAATGGATGCCCAGGTCTCCATTTTTGTAGCATCCTTGGAAGAGTGTGACAATGTGCTTTGGACCACAGTGGAACCGAGTTCCACAGGAGGGACTCTGCCTCTCAATCTTTCCCTCACTAAGCTCCCTTTTTTGCTAGGAAAAGGTGGGAGTGATTTTGCATGGGGTAGTTGTGGTGCTGCGGGCTGGGATTTAGTTCAGTTGGTAGAGCGCCGCTCTGCGGTCTCTGAGGTCCTAAGTTCGATTCCCAGCACTGCAAAAATGGGAGAAGGATGTGGCAATCCATGCCCAAGGCAATCCTGAAACAACTAGTCACTGAAAACCCTAAAAGTGTCGCTATGAGTCAGACATGACTAGAGGGCACCTAACAACAACAGTTGTGGTGTTAACTATTTGGGGCTCAGACAAAAACAGTCTGAGCTTAGATGCCAGCTATTTAGGAGAATTCACACGAATGCCAATTGCCCAGTCCCTGGAGGTCCTGGGGCTCTCTGAAACCATGGGAATTCTCAGGTCTCCCACTGAGGGACAGCCACAGGACTAGGCCAGTTCCTGGCCAGGCAACCCAAAGTTCTGGAGTCATTTCCAAGACAGTCTTCCTAATTCCCTAATTATAAATGTGATGCCTTTGTGCATGGAAAGCACAGTTCTATCTTAGATAGAACTGGAACCCAAGGACATATAGAAAAATATTACCAAGTAAAAGGGCTGGGATTTAGCTCAGTTGGTAGAGCGCTGCGCTTCAGTGTCTGAGGACCCGAGTTCAATTCCCAGCACTGCAAAAATGGGAGAAGGGCCTGGCAATCCACTCCCAAGGCAATCCCGAAACAGTCAGCCATTGAAAACCCTATGAGGGTCACTATGAGTCGGATACCGACTCGACAGCACCTAACAACCACCTAACCAAGTAAAAGAGAAGACTTAGATGGGGGGAGCATATGGGAGGGTAAGGGGGAACCTATATGAATAATGTACATCAAAATGCATATATGGAAATGTCACAATGAAAAGCATGTCAGAATGAATCACATTAAGGTGTACATTAAAAATTTCCAATTAAAGAAAAGAAAAGAAAAGAAAGCACAGTAAGGGACAGCAGATTCTCCAACCTGTGTCTGTCGGCATCACCTGCAAAGCTGGTTAAATCACAGATTGTCGCCCACCTGCTGCCCCTGCCTGCTGGAATTTCTGAGTTAGTAGATTCAAGGTGCAGCTTGGAAATTTGCATTTCTAACAATTTCTTGAATTATGCTGATGCTGCTGGTCTGCAGTTACTGGGATTATAGGTGTGAGCCACAGCGTCTGGCCTTAATTTTGGAATTCTTAACTTACTTCATCTATCAAATTGGGTAAATAAAATCCTTCTCTTGGGATTAAATAGGATGATCTATGTAAAGCATTGAGCATACAGTAAGATCTTAATAAATGACTTCTATTGTGTTTACCATTGTTATTTATGATTAATGACAAGTTACTATGTTAATAAATTTACAAGGCTCCGGGGTACACCCGTGGATAAGCCAATGGCAGACAATAAATATGCCCTTACAGAATGCCTCTAATCCCCACCCATGGATCATCATTTAACTTTTTTACGCAAGAGGACTCCCAGCGGAAAGAGTCTGAACAAAATGTTTCACATAAAAAACAGAATGAAGAGGAAGCAGAAAGTACTCAAATATTTTGTGAATATGTGTCTAACAATAGAAAGAGGAAACTCATTTGGGTGTGATGCAATGTCTATAGAAATGAATAGAAAGAAACTGGGCTAGTAGCAAATTAATTTGAAAATAATTGCAGAGGGGGAAAAGGATTTGTGCCATACTCTCTCCTACGGGAAATCTAACAAGAAAGTAAGGGTTTGGGGTTTTTTT